>JAKOGI010002288.1:0-123536 GCA_029747015.1 Carnegiea gigantea
TAAATACGTTAAATTAACTTCGATTTTAATCCCGTTTTAAACAATAACTCATTAACTCGAATCGAGGCTAAATACGTTAAATTAACTTCGATTTTAATCCCGTTTTAAACAATAACTCATTAACTCGAATCGAGGCTAAATACGTTAAATTAACTTCGATTTTAATCTCGTTTTAAACAATAACTCATTAACTCGATTCGAAGCTAAATATGCCCATATAAATTCGAATTCACTGTTCACGCAAGACTACGGTTTATGTACAGAATTCACATCGATTCTCAATTTCAGGCATGAAACAACCAATTGATTCGAACCTAAGCATGGGTAACTTATTTCTTATCATTTCTAACGAATTTAACAAGCCCTAACTTGACATGCAACATCAAACTGCTGAAAATTAACTTCGAAACTAGTAATAACTTAGGAGGCGAGAACACCCACCTGGAATCGCTTCATTACCCACTAAATTGGTAGCAATTCACGCCCAAAATTCCCTTGAACTCGTCCCAGGCTCGGCTACTCCCAGAACCCAAAACCCTAACTTCGATTTAGTGGTGTTTTTGGTTGATTTTGGACAGAAATTATCACCCAATTTATAGAGGAGGCTGGGATGGAGGTGGGTCGTCGGTTTCCGGCCGGTGGACGGCCGGTTTTGGGTGCGTAGACGCGTGGGTGTGAGGCTGTGAGAAGTGGTGGCGTTTGGTGGTGGAATGGGGCGGTGGGGACGCGTGGTGTGGAGCTCCCCTTCACCGGTGACGCGTGCCGACCGGTGACGCGTGCCCACCGGCGACGTCGCCAGGTGTCTGGCCGGCGAGGGGGAGGGAGAGAGAGAGAGAGAGGCGATTAGAGAGAGAGAGGGAGAGCAGAGAGCGAGAAGGAGAGGGGAGGGGTCGGGGTCTCGGGCTTCTGAGGCCCGGCGTGCCCTCCTTCACTTTTTGTTTTATTTTTCTTTTTTTTTTAGGGCTCAATTAACATCATTCTACTAAACTCCGGTCCTGTACTCGCTAATGGTTAGGCTAAACCCGAACTGAAACGACCCACAATGAACATTTCGGTTTAAACTTTGGGAATCGGCCAAGTAAAACGAAAAATGATTTTAAAAAACTTAGTTTAGCGTTGATTCAAAGGTTTTATAAATAAGTAACATCGATAATAACGTTAATCAAATAATTGTTCTTTTTAATGAATTTAATCGTTAAAAACTCACACAGTTACTAAAAATACGATTTCATAACGTAAAAGCAAGACAGGCAACTTAACGTAAAACTAACGAAGGTGGGTCTTACATTCTTCCCCCCTTAAAAGAATTTCGTCCTCAAAATTCCAAATCCAAGTTCGGTTTTTCCTAAAATGAACGCGCGCAGGTAAGATCTACACGGTGGGTTTCCAAAAGGTTCCATTTTGCAATCACTACTTCTTTTTAAATCAAAAGAAAATGTCTTATGGTATCCAGTCTCCTTCTCGCCAATCCTCTTCAAGCATCTACTCGCTCTATTTAGGCGCCAAGGGCAAATCGCATTGAAGAGGGGCAACTGAGTTGGCGTGGAAAACCATATCGAGTTTGTTTTAAAAAAGAACAGAGATTTCCGATCATCTAGACTCAGTTAGCATGGCGAGCAGTAAATCTATGCATATGCATATCTATAAGTAGGCATCGAAAAGCATGACAATCGAGGCAATGACATCTTACGGTCACACACTAGCAGTCTCATTCTAAAACATGAATTCAAGTAACTTTTGGGATCACAACGATTAACATGGAGACTACTATAACACATTTAGAAGAACAAAATGTCACCTAGTACCACATAGTATCATTTAAGCATAATAGCATCACATAGAATCGTTTAAGTATAATAGTATGACATAGTATTGCATAGCGTCAGCAATTCAACATTCTCAAGTTTCGGGAATGAAGGTAACATGAAACCGGTTGATATCCATGTTGCAAGCAACAAGTCAGAGGTTATGCCATATCATCAATCACAAAACTTAGATAATTGGAACAATCGAGTCACACAGCAATCCGACTCGGGTCGAGCTCATTCACTAGTATACAAAATCGAAGCATTTCAAAATTGAGTTATTTAACCAGGGAGTTTCTATTTTATAGCAAGGTAATGGATACATCACACAGCATCACTTAGCGTCACATACAAAACAAACATTCCTATATCATGAGAATATGCAAGTAAGATGACATGCTTATGCCCGTAACTCTGCCCGTTTACGACCTTATTAAAGGATCACAAGTGTATATCACGACATAGCTCTTTTAAGTTGGATGATATATTACAATTATCCCTACTTGCAACCATACTCCACACTTTAATGATCAAGTGATGCAGTGAGGATTTCGATACGACCACAAGTATACTAAGCACATCATTGAGTCTCATAAGGTACCTAGACAATCCCATATTCATACGTTCACACGAGTATAGGTCTTTAAGTTCGTGAAGTACTAGCACTCATAATTGTAACATGGTAACATGCAAATGGGAGGACTCTATAACATCAATGGTAGTATTCATAAGAACTAACAAAAATGCAATGCTAAGGTTCGCCAAGAAGTTCACCAATTTACATGTGGCACTCTCAATCATGTCATCCCATGTCATACTGATCAACCAAGTCATCAAACATTTCACGTACATTCATTCGTAAACCTTGGAGTCACGCATCCAGGTATGATCATGGGTATGCTAGCATGCGATGTGATTAGGCATAGAACACGCAAGGCAAGCAAGTGTGAATGTAACTTCTATGGTCACAAGATTTCTAGCTAAGTAGATGGATAAATAGCGACTTTAACAAAACATAAGAACAGGGGCACTTTAGTTCATATAACAAGTAGGCAATTCCCTTACCCCATCCTGTCGATCAACTCAAGTAGTCCATCTAACTCAATCGTATGCATAACCATACCGAAGGATGTACTAACAGTAGGAAATCCAATTACTTCGCTCTTCAATAATATAACTTATCAAGGATTCCTCTAAAACAAGTCTAAGTAATTATATAAGCCCTTTCGAGCTTAGTATTACACATAATGTCACAACTGCTGTATCAAGCACATTCACCGTAGTAAGAGGCATACGATTTCAAAGTGCGTGTCAGGCTCTCTCTACCTTGTTCTTTCTGGGTGCATTGGGGTTTGATATAGCAAGAACACTATCAATTTTACATAGGACATCAAGAACATTGTACAGGTGACAACAAGCATTGCGCTAGATGATGAGGATAATTTTCATGCAATAGTCAAGAGAAATGCACCGCTATTGCTTAATTTCTGTCCAAGCATATCAAAATCTCATTTAATTTCTTTAAACAACTCAAAATTCACATATGGGGGGTATCACCTCGTGAGATTCTCAGTCATAGAAAGCTAACTCTAATCACTTGCAAACAAATCGTTAACACATCCGGCAATACACACACCTTGGCATGTGGACACTCAAAATCATTCAATTACACACAGAAAGTTACACTCATATGGCTAAATCCAAGCATTATTGCAAAGCAAATGCAAGTCTTCGGCTGCAACAATACGTCTCAACCAAACAATTAAAAGATCTTGAAGGTCAAAGCAAAACCCTAGCTCACTAATCAGGAAGACTTTAACTTTCAAGGTCTTTAGGCTTTTAAAAGGAAATAGTTTAATTGCTTCTAGCTCTTTCTCTACCAACTTTTGAATACGTCTGCTCACTCCATTATGGGGCCCGAGGAGCAAATCGTATTTTAGGGGCAAAGATGAGCGTAGAGTTAAGGCTTTCCAATCGTTCGATTCAAATCATATGTTCTTTAAACATTGGATTAAAATCACCGAAGCATATAAACGAAACAACTTTCGATTGAGCTAACACTTATCTCATGCACGACAATACGAATCACTCGACCTATACCTTAACAAATGGTTCTCTCATCCAACCATTCAGCTTACTGAAGCCGCATCTAACTAGTGAAACTCGCGAACATTCACATAAAACTCACATTTGCACACAAGGCAGGCATATGTCACATAATCATACAGTGTTCCTAGGCGGCTATATGAAATGTAAGACTCAGGTTGCGGCCTATGGTCGTAGGACCTTTGCTCTGATACCATCAATGTAACAACCCCAGCGCCTAGGCCAGAAGCGTTACGCTTTCCTAACTTCTTACATACTTCCTGGGACGAAACGGGCAGAGTTTCCCCTGAAAACTTACCGTTTCCAGGCTAAACGCCTTACAATAAGTCCCTGTAGATTGACGGAAGCGTAAACATATAAAACATAGCTCAACGGCCACACGCCGGAGTTCATAACTCAACGAGCCACTCGCTCGGAGTACACCAACCAGATTGATTCAAGAATAAAGAAGAAATGGAAGATACAACTCAATGGTTAACAAAATCGGAGTATTAAGATTTAAATCCCAAAACATAACTAAATTAAACCGAGGAGACATCTAACTAACTTGATGGTTGGGTCAGGCGGCCATACAGAGCGACCTTTATACCATATGCATTACATGAACTAGAATAATCATTTACAAACCTTTATTAACTAAGAGTACATTACATGACTTCATTAAACACGTAAGATCCCCTTAAATGAGCACATATGACGCTTTGTAAGCAACGATAGGTTCCTTCTGGACTTATCTGACTCAACTTCTTCCCGTCAGAAAGAAAACCTGGGGAAAATGGGAAAGAGTAATGGGATGAGCAACCGCACGCTCAGTGAGTGTCCCCTAACCCCCTTAAAACCAAAACCGTTGCAAGTAATACTATCTTTACTAGTCACATATCACGTTTCCATACTTTACTATCATAATAGACATTCATAGAACCTTTATGGGAGGATCACTAAACATAAACTTCACTTTGACCCCTCAATCATATTTCTAGGTTCCTTAATGATAGAGTTCTTTTCTAGCAAGCAGTTGGGCACGCGAGCAAGCATCGAAGGCTAAGTATAAGGATCTTTTCTTTTCATAATATAACTTCCTAACACTCCATTTAAACTACACATGAACCCTCAATCATATGATGTGTATATAAGGTTATCCTTTTCATAAATACACTTTTCTTGGCATTTCATTCATATAATATACATATCACACACATAAACACATATCAAGCATTTAAGTACCTTTAAACATCATATTAAGCTATATGACACCCTCGCATGCTATGCACATATCAACGTTCATTCTTTTAGGAAGAGACGCCTTCATTCATGGAATTTTTAACGTGCTATAACTTTCTTTCTCATCTCATGCACTTTAAATCAGACAGATTTGCTATGATAAGAATGATGCCACATAAGATTAGAATCCACGTTCAACCATACTTAAGAATCATTCATAATGCATCCATTGAAAGCTTCCCTTTAATACATAGGCTAAGAATCCACATTTAAACATGCTTGAGGATCATTTCATAACTCATTCATTGAAAGCTTTCTTTCTTTCGTTGAGAACGTTTTCTTAGTCTTCAAAGGAAGTTTCATTTCGTTTGGTCGTGTAACGACCCTTATAAGCTTTTCATACATCATTCCATATAGCCTTTTGGGCCCAAAAAAAAACTTCCTTTCCTTTTTAATCGTTTAAAAATGGCAAAGGGCCAATTGCTTTTCTTAACTTAATACGAAAGTACTTCTGGTATAAGATCATTACAGGGTGCTGATTGGGTGAGAACTATTCTCGACCCCATAGTGAGACCTAACGCTCACGCTTAAGCTCTTACTGCCGAGATGACTACATATAACATATCAGACCATTACATTAGCCCTCGTCAGGGCCTCTAGGGTTTATCCGGACTTATCCCCTAGGGTAACATCATTCTTTTCATATAACATCGTTCTTTTCATTCTTTTGATATGGTCCGCAGCACATTATCTTAGCCACTTTAAAGTGTATGGGCTATAACGGCTAATAATTTTGTTGTGTCTTTTGGTAAAATCATTTATCACATAACTCACACTTTTCTAAATCGCTTTAGGGATTCCCCCGTTCAAGCAGGTTCACTCCCAAATACTGTTTGTATAGCGAAAATAGGCCATTGCTTGCTATTAATCATGGCTATTGTTAGTTTGAAAACACGAGAAACGTTCTTTGTCAAATCACCACACTTTCACGCATAATGCATCTTAGACATAAAAGGGGAAAGGGATTCACACGTTTCACATTCAAACACTTCATAATCATTTCAACAATGCAATGAGCCACACATGGCTTCGCAATCCACACGATTGCGCTCAATTCACAACTCGAACTCCCTCCTCACAAGCACCGTACCACAGGACCTCGAACGCTCATGATTCTTTCCTCAAACCATCCAACTACCAACTCGATTGATCGATTCATTAATCACAACATATTATCCTATTAGCTTATAAACATAAATGGTGAAGTTTAGGTTCTTACCTGAGCATCCAGCACCATTCAGCGGTGCGCTACAACAAGCGTTCATATGGCCACATTTATTCATGAATCGACAACACTTTATTTAATAAATCAAACATAATTTGATTCTAAACATATACGATACATTTCGAAGCAACTTTCCTAAGCATGAATGTACAGAGAATAGAGGTTCGAGTGAAAACTAAATATATTTCAATAGCTTCGAATTTAGTTCGTTTACATGCATTAGTTAGTTTAACTCGAGTCGAACCTAAACATGTTTATATAACTTCGAGATTAATTCGTTTAACATGTATTGGCTAAGCTACTTGATTCGGAGCCAAACACCCTTCATTTACCTCGAAAATTAGCTCATTTGCATGCTTTGGTTAATTAATTCGAATGGAAGCCAAAGACATTAAAAGAACTTCGATTTTAATCCTTCTTCATATATTAGCTAAATAACTTAAATAGAAGCTAAGCACGTTAATATAACTTCGATATTAATTCTTTTTCATACGTTAACTCATTAACTTGAATCGATGCTAAACACGTTAAACTAATTTCGAATTAATATCTCAAGCATGATTTACATTCATGGATTCGAATCGATGCTAAACACGTTTAAATTACTTCGAATTAACAATTCAAGCATGATTCACATTCATGGGTTCGAATCGATGCTAAACATATCAAACTAACTTCGTTTCTAATTCCTTTTCAAACAATAACTCATTAATTCGATTCGAAGCTAAATATGTTAAATTAACTTCGATTTTACTTCCGTTTTAAACAATAACTCATTAACTCGAATCGAAGCTAAATACGTTAAATTAACTTCGATTTTAATCCCGTTTTAAACAATAACTCATTAATTCGAATCGATGCTAAATACGTTAAATTAACTACGATTTTAATCCCGTTTTAAACAATAACTCATTAACTCGATTCGAAGCTAAATATGTCCATATAAATTCGAATTCACTATTCATGCAAGACTACGGTTTATGTACAGAATTCACATCGATTCTCAATTTCAAGCATGAAACAACCAATTGATTCGAACCTAAGCATGGATAACTTATTTCTTGTCATTTCTAACGAATTTAACAAGCCCTAACTTGACATGCAACATCAAACTGCTAAAAATTAACTTCGAAAATAGTAATAACTTAGGAGGCGAGAACACCCACCTGGAATCGCTTCATTACCCACTAAATTGGTAGCAATTCACGCCCAAAATTCCCTTGAACTCGTCCCAAGCTCGGCTACTCCCAGAACCCAAAACCCTAGCTTCGATTTAGTGGTGTTTTTGGTTGATTTTGGCCAGAAATTATCACCTAATTTATAGAGGAGGCTGGGATGGAGGTCGGTCGTCGGTTTCCGGCCGGTGGACGGCCGGTTTTGGGCGCGTAGACGCGTGGGTGTGAGGCTGTGTGAAGTGGCGGCGTTTGGTGGTGGAATGGGGCGGTGGGGACGCGTGGTGTGGAGCTCCCCTTCACCGGTGACGCGTGCCGACGGGTGACGCGTGCCGACCAGCGACGTCGCCAGGTGTCTGGCCGGCGAGGGGGAGGGGGAGAGAGAGAGAGGCGATTAGAGAGAGAGAGGGAGAGCAGAGAGCGAGAAGGAGAGGGGAGGGGTCGGGGTCTCGGGCTTCTGAGGCCCGGCGTGCCCCCCCTTCCCTTTTTGTTTTATTTTTCTTTTTTTTTTGGCTCTATTAACATCATTCTACTAAACTCCGGTCCCGTACTCGCTAGTGGTTAGGCTAAACCCGAGCAGAAACGACCCACAATGAACATTTCGGTTTAAACTTTGGGAATCGGCCAAGTAAAACGAAAAATGATTTTAAAAACTTAGTTTAGCGTTGATTCAAAGGTTTTATAAATAAGTAACATCGATAATAACGTTAATCAAATAATCATTCTTTTTAATGAATTTAATCGTTAAAAACTCACACAGTTACAAAAAATACGATTTTATAACGTAAAAGCAAGACAGACAACTTAACGTAAAAATAACGAAGGTGGGTCTTAAATTCTTCCCCCCTTAAAAGAATTTCGTCCTCGAAATTCCAAATCTAAGTTCGGTTTTTCCTAAAATGAACGCACGCAGGTAAGATCTACACGGTGGGTTTCCAAAAGGTTCCATTTTGTAATCACTACTTCTTTTTAAATCAAAAGAAAATGTCTTATGGTATCCAGTCTCCTCCTCGCCAATCCTCTTCAAGCATCTACTCGCTCTATTTAGGCGCCGAGGGCAAATCGCATTGAAGAGGGGCAACTGAGTTGGCGTGGAAAACCATATCGAGTTTGTTTTAAAAAAGAACAGAGATTTCCGATCATCTAGACTCAGTTAGCATGGCGAGCAGTAAATCTATGCATATGCATATCTATAAGTGGGCATCGAAAGGTATGACAATCGAAGCAATGACATCTTACGGTCACACACTAGCAGTCTCATTCTAAAACATGAATTCAAGTCACTTTTGGGATCACAACGGTTAACATGGAGACTACTACAACACATTTAGAAGAACAAAATGCCACCTAGTACCGCATAGTATCATTTAAGCATAATAGCATCACATAGAATCGTTTAAGTATAACAGCATGACATAGTATTGCATAGTGTCAGCAATTCAACATTCTCAAGTTTCGGGAATGAAGGTAACATAAAACCGGTTGATATACATGTTGCAAGCAACAAGTCAGAGGTTATGCCATATCATCAATCACAAAACTTAGACAATTGGAACAATCGAGTCACATAGCAATCCGACTCGGGTCGAGCTCATTCACTAGTATACAAAATCGAAGCATTTTAAAATTGAGTTACTTAACCAGGGAGTTTTTATTTTATAGCAAGGGAATGGATACATCACACAGCATCACTTAGCGTCACATACAAAACAAACATTCCTATATCATGAGAATATGCAAGTAAGATGACATGCTTATGCCCGTAACTCTGCCCGTTTACGACCTTATTAAAGGATCACAAGTGTATATCACGACATAGCTCTTTTAAGTTGGATGATATATTATAATTATCCCTACTTGCAACCATACTCCACACTTTCGTGATCAAGTGATGCAGTGAGGATTTCGATACGACCACAAGTATAGTAAGCACATCATTGAGTCTCATAAGGTACCTAGACAATCCCATATTCACACGTTCACACGAGTATAGGTCTCTAGGTTCGTGAAGTACTAGCACTCATAATTGTAACATGGTAACATGCAAATGGGAGGACTCTATAACATCAATGGTAGTATTCATAACAACTAACAAAAATGCAATGCAAAGGTTCGCCATGAAGTTCACCAATTTACATGTGGCACTCTCAATCATGTCATCCCATGCCATACTGATCAACCAAGCCATCAAATATTTCATGTACAATCATTCGTAAACCTTGGAGTCACGCATCCAGGTATGATCATGGGTATGCTAGCATGCGATGTGATTAGGTATAGAACATGCAAGGCAAGCAAGTGTGAATGTAACTTCTATGGTCACAAGATTTCTAGCTAAGTAGATGGATAAACAGCGACTTTAACAAAACATAAGAATAGGGGCACTTTAGTTCATATAACAGATAGGCAATTCCCTTACCCCATCCTGCCGATCAACTCAAGTAGTCCATCTAATTCAATCGTATGCATAACCATACCGAAGGATGTACTAACAGTAGGAAATCCAATTACTTCGCTCTTCAATAATATAACTTATCAATGATTGCTCTAAAACAAGTCTAAGTAATTATATAAGCCCTTTCGAGCTTAGTATTACACATAATGTCACAACTGCTGTATCAACCACATTCACCGTAGTAAGAGGCATACAATTTCAAAGTGCGTGTCAGGCTCTCTCTACCTTGTTCTTTCGGGGTGTATTAGGGTTTGATATAGCAAGAACACTATCAATTTCACATAGGACATCAAGAACATTGTACAGGTGACAACAAGCATTGCGCTAGATGATGAGGATAATTTTCATGCAATAGTCATGAGAAATGCACTGCTATTGCTTAATTTCTATCCAAGCATATCAAAATCTCATTTAATTTCTTTAAACAACTCAAAATTCACATATGGGGGGTATCACCTGGTGAGATTCTCAGTCATAGAACGCTAACTCTAATCACTTGCAAACAAATCGTTAACACATCCGGCAATGCATACACCTTGGCATGTGGACACTCAAAATCATTCGATTACACACAGAAAGTTACGCTCATATGGCTAAATCCAAGCATTATTGCAGAGCAAATACAAGTCTTCGGTTGCAACAATACGTCTCAACCAAACGATTGAAAGATCTTGAAGGTCAAAGCAAAACCCTAGCTCACTAATTAGGAAGACTTTAACTTTCAAGGTCTTTAGACTTTCAAAAGGAAATAGTTTAATTGCTTCTAGCTCTTTCTCTACCAACTTTTGAATACGTCTGCTCACTCTATTATGGGGCCCGAGGAGCAAATCATATTTTAGGGGCAAAGATGAGCGTAGAGTTAAGGCTTTCCAATCGTTCGATTCAAATCATATGTTCTTGAAACATTGGATTAAAATCACCAAAGCATATAAACGAAACAACTTTCGATTGAGCTAACACTTATCTCATGCACGACAATACGAATCACTCGGCCTATACCTTAACAAATGGTTCTCTCATCCAACCATTCAGCTTACTGAATCCGCATCTAACTAGTGAAATGCATGAACATTCACATAAAACTCACATTTGCACACAAGGCAGGCATATGTCACATAACCATACAGTGTTCCTAGGCGGCTATATGAAATGCAAGACTCAGGTTGCGGCCTATGGTCACAGGACCTTTGCTTTGATACCATCAATGTAACACCCGCAGCCCCTAGGCCAGAAGCGTCACGCTTTCCTAACTTCTTACTTAATTCCTGGGACGAAACGGGCAGAGTTTCCCCTGAAAACTGACCGTTTCCAGGCTAAACGCCTTACAATAAGTCCCTGTAGATTGACGGAAGCGTAAACATATAAAACATAGCTCAACGGCTACACGCCGGAGTTCATAACTCAACGAGCCACTCGCTCGGAGTACACCAACCAGATTGATTCATGAATAAAGAAGAAATGGAAGATACAACTCAATGGTTAACAAAACCGGAGTATTAAGATTTACATCCCAAAACATAACTAAATTAAACCAAGAAGACATCTAACTAACTTGATGGTTGGCTCAGGCGGCCATACAGAGCGACCTTTATACCATATGCATTACATGAACTAGAATAATCGTTTACAGACCTTTATTAAACTAAGAGTACATCACATGACTTCATTAAACACGTAAGATCCCTTTAAATGAGCACATATGACGCCTTGTAAGCAACGATAGGTTCCTTCTGGACTTATCTGACTCAACTTCTGCCCGTCAGAAAGAAAACCTAGGGAAAAGGGGAAAGAGTAATGGGATGAGCAACCACACGTTCAGTGAGTGTCCCCCAACCCCCTTAAAACCAAAACCGTTGTAAGCAATACTATCTTTACTAGTCACATATCACGTTTCCATACTTTACTATCATAATAGATATTCATAGAACCTTTATGGGAGGATCACTAAACATAAACTTCACTTCGACCCCTCAATCATATTTCTAGGTTCCTTAATGATAGAGTTCTTTTCTAGCAAGCAGTTAGGCACGCGAGTAAGCATCGAAGGCTAAGTATAAGGATCTTTTCTTTTCATAATATAACTTCCTAACACTCCATTTAAACTACACATGAACCCTCAATCATATGATGTGTATATAAGGTTATCCCTTTTCATAAATACACTTTTCTTGGCATTTCATTCATATAATATACACATCACACACATAAACACATATCAAGCATTTAAGTACCTTTAAACATCATATTAAGCTGTATGACACCCTCGCATGCTATTCACATATCAACGTTCATTCTTTTAGGAAGAGACGCCTTCATTCATGGAATTTTTAACGTGCTATAACTTTCTTTCTCATCTCATACACTTTAAATCAGATAGATTTGCTATGGACAAGAATGATGCCACATAAGATTAGAATCCACGTTCAACCATACTTAAGAATCATTCATAATGCATCCATTGAAAGCTTTCCTTTAATACATAGGCTAAGAATCCACATTCAAACATGCTTGAGGATCATTTCATAACTCATTCATTGAAAGCTTTCTTTCTTTCGTTGAAAACGTTTTCTTAGTCTTCAAAGGAAGTTTCATTTCGTTTGGTCGTGTAACGACCCTTATAAGCTTTTCATACATCATTCCATATAGCCTTTTGGGCCCATGAAAAGAACTTTCTTTCCTTTCTAATCGTTTAAAATGGCAAAGGGCCAATTGCTTTTCTTAACGTAGTACGAAAGTACTTCTGGCATAAGATTATTACAGGGTGCTGATTGGGTGAGAACTATTCTCGACCCCACAGTGAGACCTAACGCTCACGCTTAAGCTCTTACTCCCGGGATGGCTCCATATAACATATCGGACCATTACATTAGCCCTCGTCAGGGCCTCTAGGGTTTATCCGCACTTATCCCCTAGGTTAACATTACATCATATCATATTGTCCGCAGCATATTATCTTAGCCACTTAAAGCGTGTCGGCCATAACGGCTAATAATTTTGTTGTGTCTTTTGGTAAAATCATTTATCACATGACTCACACTTTTCTAAACCGTTTTAGGGATTCCCCCGTTCAAGCAGGTTCACTCCCAAATACTGTTTGTATAGCGAAAAATGGCCATTGTTTGCTATTAATCATGGCTATTATTAGTTTGAAAACGCGAGAAACGTTCTTTGTCAAATCACCACACTTTCACGCATAATGCATCTTAGACATAAAGGGGGAAAGGGATTTACACGTTTCACATTCAAATACTTCATAATCATTTCAATAATACAACGAGCCACACATGGCCTCGCAATCCACACGATTGCGGTCAATTCACAACCCGAACTCCCTCCTCACAAGCACCGTACCACAGGATCTCGAACGCTCATGATTCTTTCCTCAAACCATCCAACTACCAACTCGATTCATCGATTCGTTAATCACAACATATTATCCTATTAGCTTATAAAAATAAATGGTGAAGTTTAGGTTCTTACCTGAGCATCCAGCACCATTCAGCGGTGCGCTACAACAAGCGTTCATATGGCCACATTTATTCATGAATCGACAACACTTTATTTAATAAATCAAACATAATTTGATTCTAAGCATATACGATACATTTCGAAGCAACTTTCCTAAGTATGAATGTACAGAGAACAGAGGTTCGAGTGAAAACTAAACATATTTCAATAGCTTCGAATTTAATTCGTTAACATGCATTAGTTAGTTTAACTCGGGTCGAACCTACACATGTTTATATAACATCGAGGTTAATTCGTTTAACATGTATTGGCTAAGGTACTTGATTCGGAGCCAGACACCCTTCATTTACCTCAAAAGTTAGCTCATTTGCATGTTTTGGTTAATTAATTCGAATGGAAGCTAAAGACATTAAAAGAACTTCGATTTTAATCCTTTTTCATATATTAGCTAAATAACTTAAATAGAAGCTAAGCACGTTAATATAACTTCGATATTAATTCTTTTTCAAACATTAACTCATTAACTTGAATCGATGCTAAACACGTTAAACTAATTTCGAATTAATATCTCAAGCATGATTTACATTCATGGATTCGAATCGATGCTAAACACGTTTAAATTTCCTCGAATTAACAATTCAAGCATGATTTACACTCATGGGCTCGAATCGATGCTAAACATATCAAACTAACTTCGTTTCTAATTCCTTTTCAAACAATAACTCATTAATTCGATTCGAAGCTAAATATGTTAAATTAACTTCGATTTTACTTCCGTTTTAAACAATAACTCATTAACTCGAATCGAAGCTAAATACGTTAAATTAACTTCGATTTTAATCTCGTTTTAGACAATAACTCATTAACTCGAATCGAAGCTAAATACGTTAAATTAACTTCGATTTTAATCCCGTTTTAAACAATAACCAATTAACTCGATTCGAAGCTAAATATGTCCATATAAATTCGAATTCACTGTTCACGCAAGACTATGGTTTATGTACAGAATTCACATCGATTCTCAATTTCAGGCATGAAACAACCAATTGATTCGAACCTAAGCATGGATAACTTATTTCTTGTCATTTCTAACGAATTTAACAAGCCCTAACTTGACATGCAACATCAAACTGCTGAAAATTAACTTCGAAAATAGTAATAACTTAGGAGGCGAGAACACCCACCTGGAATCGCTTCATTACCCACTAAATTGGTAGCAATTCACGCCCAAAATTCCCTTGAACTCGTCCCAGGCTCGGCTACTCCCAGAACCCAAAACCCTAGCTTCGATTTAGTGGTGTTTTTGGTTGATTTTGGCCAGAAATTATCACCCAATTTATAGAGGAGGCTGGGATGGAGGTGGGTCGTCGGTTTCCGGCCGGTGGACGGCCGGTTTTGGGCGCGTAGACGCGTGGGTGTGAGGCTGTGCGAAGTGGCGGCGTTTGGTGGTGGAATGGGGCGGTGGGGACGCGTGGTGTGGAGCTCCCCTTCACCGGTGACGCGTGCCGACCGGCGACGTCGCCAGGTGTCTGGCCGGCGAGGGGGAGGGAGAGAGAGGGAGAGGCGATTAGAGAGAGAGAGAGGGAGAGCAGAGAGCGAGAAGGAGAGGGGACGGGTCGGGGTCTCGGGCTTCTGAGGCCCGGCGTGCCCCCCCTTCTCTTTTTGTTTTATTTTTCTTTTTTTTTGGCTCAATTAACATCATTCTACTAAACTCGGGTCCCGTACTCGCTAATGGTTAGGCTAAACCCGAACTGAAACGACCCACAATGAACATTTCGGTTTAAACTTTGGGAATCGGCCAAGTAAAATGAAAAATGATTTTAAAAACTTAGTTTTGCGTTGATTCAAAGGTTTTATAAATAAGTAACATCGATAATAGCGTTAATCAAATAATCGTTCATTTTAATGAATTTAATCGTTAAAAACTCACACAGTTACTAAAAATACGATTTCATAACGTAAAAGCAAGACAGGCAACTTAACGTAAAAATAACGAAGGTGGGTCTTACATTCTTCCCCCTTTAAAAGAATTTCGTCCTCGAAATTCCAAATCCAAGTTCGGTTTTTCCTAAAATGAACGCGCGCAGGTAAGATCTACACGGTGGGTTTCCAAAAGGTTCCATTTTGCAATCACTACTTCTTTTTAAATCAAAAGAAAATATCTTATGGTATCCAGTCTCCTCCTCGCCAATCCTCTTCAAGCGTCTACTCGCTCTATTTAGGCGCCGAGGGCAAATCGCATTGAAGAGGGGCAACTGAGTTGGCGTGGAAAACCATATCGAGTTTGTTTTGAAAAAGAACAGAGATTTCCGATCATCTGGACTCAGTTAGCATGGCGAGCAGTAAATCTATGCATATGCCTATCTATAAGTGGGCATCGAAAGGCATGACAATCGAAGCAATGACATCTTACGGTCACACACTAGCAGTCTCATTCTAAAACATGAATTCAAGTCACTTTTGGGATCACAACGGTTAACATGGAGACTACTATAACACATTTAGAAGAACAAAATGTCACCTAGTACCGCATAGTATCATTTAAGCATAATAGCATCACATAGAATCGTTTAAGTATAATAGTATGACATAGTATTGCATAGTGTCAGCAATTCAACATTCTCAAGTTTCGGGAATGAAGGTAACATGAAACCGGTTGATATACATGTTGCAAGCAACAAGTCAGAGGTTATGCCATATCATCAATCACAAAACTTAGATAATTGGAACAATCGAGTCACATCGCAATCCGACTCGGGTCGAGCTCATTCACTAGTATACAAAATTGGAGCATTTCAAAACTGAGTTACTTAACCAGGGAGTTTTTATTTTATAGCAAGGTAATGGATACCTCACACGGCATCACTTAGCGTCACATACAAAACAAACATTCCTATATCATGAGAATATGCAAGTAAGATGACATGCTTATGCCCGTAACTCTGCCCGTTTACGACCTTATTAAAGGATCATAAGTGTATATCACGACATAGCTCTTTTAAGTTGGATGATATATTACAATTATCCCTACTTGCAACCATACTCCACACTTTCATGATTAAGTGATGCAGTGAGGATTTCGATACGACCACAAATATAGTAAGCACATCATTGAGTCTCATAAGGTACCTAGACAATCCCATATTCACACGTTCACACGAGTATAGGTCTCTAAGTTCGTGAAGTACTAGCACTCATAATTGTAACATGGTAATATGCAAATGGGAGGACTCTATAACGTCAATGGTAGTATTCATAACAACTAACAAAAATGCAATGCTAAGGTTCGCCAAGAAGTTCACCAATTTACATGTGGCACTCTCAATCATGTCATCCCATGTCATACTGATCAACCAAGCCATCAAACATTTCACGTACAATCATTCGTAAACCTTGGAGTCACGCATCCAGGTATGATCATGGGTATGCTAGCATGCGATGTGATTAGGCATAGAACACGCAAGGCAAGCAAGTGTGAATGTAACTTCTATGGTCACAAGATTTCTAGCTAAGTAGATGGATAAATAGCGACTTTAACAAAACATAAGAATAGGGGCACTTTAGTTCATATAACAAGTAGGCAATTCCCTTACCCCATCCTGTCGATCAACTCAAGTAGTCCATCTAACTCAATCGTATGCATAACCATACCGAAGGATGTACTAACAGTAGGAAATCCAATTACTTCGCTCTTCAACAATATAACTTATCAATGATTGCTCTAAAACAAGTCTAAGTAATTAGATAAGCCCTTTCGAGCTTAGTATTACACATAATGTCACAACTGCTGTATCAACCACATTCACCATAGTAAGAGGCATACAATTTCAAAGTGCGTGTCAGGCTCTCTCTACCTTGTTCTTTCTGGGTGCATTAGGGTTTGATATAGCAAGAACACTATCAATTTCACATAGGACATCAAGAACATTGTACAGATGACAACAAGCATTGCGCTAGATGATGAGGATGATTTTCATGCAATAGTCAAGAGAAATGCACTGCTATTGCTTAATTTCTATCCAAGCATATCAAAATCTCATTTAATTTTTTTAAACAACTCAAAATTCACATATGGGGGGTATCACCTGGTGAGATTCTCAGTCATAGAATGCTAACTCTAATCACTTGCAAACAAATCGTTAACACATCTGGCAATGCATACACCTTGGCATGTGGACACTCAAAATCATTCGATTACACACAGAAAGTTACGCTCATATGGCTAAATCCAAGCATTATTGCAAAGCAAATGCAAGTCTTCGGTTGCAACAATACGTCTCAACCAAACAATTAAAAGATCTTGAAGGTCAAAGCAAAACCCTAGCTCACTAATCAGGAAGACTTTAACTTTCAAGGTCTTTAGGCTTTCAAAAGGAAATAGTTTAATTGCTTCTACTCTTTCTCTACCAACCTTTGAATACGTCTGCTCACTCCATTATGGGGCCCGAGGAGCAAATCGTATTTTAGGGGCAAAGATGAGCATAGAGTTAAGGCTTTCCAATCGTTCGATTCAAATCATTTGTTCTTTAAACATTGGATTAAAATCACCAAAGCATATAAACGAAACAACTTTCGATTGAGCTAACACTTATCTTATGCACGACAATACGAATCACTCGGCCTATACCTTAACAAATGGTTCTCTCATCCAACCATTCAGCTTACTGAAGCCGCATCTAACTAGTGAAACGCGCAAACATTCACATAAAACTCACATTTGCACACAAGGCAGGCATATGTCATATAACCATACAGTGTTCCTAGGCGGCTATATGAAATGCAAGACTCCGGTTGCGGCCTATGGTCGCAGGACCTTTGCTCTGATACCATCAATGTAACACCCCCAGCCCCTAGGCCAGAAGCGTTACGCTTTCCTAACTTCTTACTTAATTCTTGGGACGAAACGGACAGAGTTTCCCCTGAAAACTGACCGTTTCTAAGCTAAACGCCTTACAATAAGTCCCCGTAGATTAACGGAAGCGTAAACATATAAAACATAGCTCAACGGCCACACGCCGGAGTTCAAAACTCAACGAGCCACTCGCTCGGAGTACACCAACCAGATTGATTCAAGAATAAAGAAGAAATGGAAGATACAACTCAATGGTTGACAAAACCGGAGTATTAAGATTTACATCCCAAAACATAACTAAATTAAACCAAGAAGGCATCTAACTAACTTGATGGTTGGCTCAGGCGGCCATACAGAGCGACCTTTATACCATATGCATTACATGAACTAGAATAATCATTTACAGACCTTTATTAACTAAGATACATTACATGACTTCATTAAACACGTAAGATCCCTTTAAATGAGCACATATGACGCCTTGTAAGCAACGATAGGTTCCTTTTGGACTTATCTGACTCAACTTCTTCCCGTCAGAAAGAAAACCTGGGGAAAAGGGGAAATAGTAATGGGATGAGCAACCACACGCTCAGTGAGTGTCCCCCAACCCCCTTAAAACTAAAACCGTTGCAAGCAATAATATCTTTACTAGTCACATATCACGTTTCCATACTTTACTATCATAATAGATATTCATAGAACCTTTATGGGAGGATCACTAAACATAAACTTCACTTCGACCCCTCAATCATATTTCTAGGTTCTTTAATGATAGAGTTCTTTTCTAGCAAGCAGTTAGGCACGCGAGTAAGCATCGAAGGCTAAGTATAAGGATCTTTTGTTTTCATAATATAACTTCCTAACACTCCATTTAAACTACACATGAACCCTCAATCATATGATGTGTATATAAGGTTATCCCTTTTCATAAATAAACTTTTCTCGGCATTTCATTCATATAATATACACATCACACACATAAACACATATCAAGCACTTAAGTACCTTTAAACATTATATTAAGCTATATGACACCCTCGCATGCTATTCACATATCAACGTTCATTCTTTTAGGAAGAGACGCCTTCATTCATGGAATTTTTAACGTGCTATAACTTTCCTTCTCATCTCATACACTTTAAATCAGACAGATTTGCTATGGATAAGAATGATGCCACATAAGATTAGAATCCACGTTCAACCACACTTAAGAATCATTCATAATGCATCCATTGAAAGCTTTCCTTTAATACATAGGCTAAGAATCCACATTTAAACATGCTTGAGGATCATTTCATAACTCATTCATTGAAAGCTTTCTTTCTTTCGTTGAAAACGTTTTCTTAGTCTTCAAAGGAAGTTTCATTTCGTTTGGTCGTGTAACGACCCTTATAAGCTTTTCATACATCATTCCATATAGCCTTTTGGGCCATAAAAAGAACTTTCTTTCCTTTTTAATCGTTTAAAATGGCAAAGGGCCAATTGCTTTTCTTAACTTAGTACGAAAGTACTTCTGGCATAAGATCATTACAGAGTGCTGATTGGATGAGAACTATTCTCGACCCCATAGTGAGACCTAACGCTCACGCTTAAGCTCTTACTCCCGGGATGGCTACATATAACATATCGGACCATTACATTAGCCCTCGTCAGGGCCTCTAGGGTTTATCCGGACTTATCCCCTAGGTTAACATTACATCATATCATATTGTCCGCAGCACATTATCTTAGCCACTTAAAGCGTATCGGCCATAACGGCTAATAATTTTGTTGTGTCTTTTGGTAAAATCATTTATCACATAACTCACACTTTTCTAAACTGTTTTAGGGATTCCCCCGTTCAAGCAGGTTCACTCCCAAATACTGTTTGTATAGCGAAAATAGGCCATTGCTTGCTATTAATCATGGCTATTATTAGTTTGAAAACACGAGAAACGTTCTTTGTCAAATCACCACACTTTCACGCATAATGCATCTTAGACATAAAAGGGGGAAAGGGATTCACACGTTTCACATTCAAACACTTCATAATCATTTCAACAACACAATGAGCCACACATGGTCTCGCAATCCACACGATTGCGGTCAATTCATAACCCGAACTCCCTCCTCACAAGCACCGTACCACAGGACCTCGAACGCTCATGATTCTTTCCTCAAACCATCTAACTACCAACTCGATTCATCGTTTCATTAATCACAACATATTATCCTAGTAGCTTATAAAAATAAAGGGTGAAGTTTAGGTTCTTACCTGAGCATCCAGCACCATTCAGCGGTGCGCTACAACAAGCGTTCATATGGCCACATTTATTCATGAATCGGCAACACTTTATTCAATAAATCAAACATAATTTGATTCTAAGCATATACGATACATTTCGAAGCAACTTTTCTAAGCATGAATGTACAGAGAACAGAGGTTCGAGTGAAAACTAAACATATTTCAATAGCTTCGAATTTAATTCGTTTACATGCATTAGTTAGTTTAACTCGGGTCGAACCTAAATATGTTTATATAACTTCGAGCTTAATTCGTTTAACATGTATTGGCTAAGCTACTTGATTCGGAGCTAGACACCCTTCATTTACCTCGAAAGTTAGCTCATTTGCATGCTTTGGTTAATTAATTCGAATGGAAGCTAAAGACATTAAAAGAACTTCGATTTTAATCCTTTTTCATATATTAGCTAAATAAGTTAAATAGAAGCTAAGCACGTTAATATAACTTCGATATTAATTCTTTTTCATACATTAACTCATTAACTTGAATCGATGCTAAACACGTTAAACTAATTTTGAATTAATATCTCAAGCATGATTTACATTCATGGATTCGAATCGATGCTAAATACGTTTAAATTACTTCGAATTAACAATTCAAGCATGATTTACATTCATGGGTTCGAATCGATGCTGAACATATCAAACTAACTCCGTTTCTAGTTCCTTTTCAAAAAATAACTCATTAATTCGATTCGAAGCTAAATATGTTAAATTAACTTGGATTTTAATTCCGTTTTAAACAATAACTCATTAACTCGAATCGAAGCTAAATACGTTAAATTAACTTCGATTTTAATCCCGTTTTAAACAATAACTCATTAACTCGAATCGAAACCAAATACGTTAAATTAACTTCGATTTTAATCCCGTTTTAAACAATAACTCATTAACTCGATTCGAAGCTAAATATGTCCATATAAATTCGAATTCACTGTTCACGCAAGACTACGGTTTATGTACAGAATTCACATCGATTCTCAATTTCAGGCGTGAGACAACCAATTGATTTGAACCTAAGCATGGATAACTTATTTCTTGTCATTTCTAACGAATTTAACAAGCCCTAACTTGACATGCACATCAAACTGCTGAAAATTAACTTCGAAAATAGTAATAACTTAGGAGGCGAGAACACCCACCTGGAATCGCTTCATTACCCACTAAATTGGTAGCAATTCACGCCCAAAATTCCCTTGAACTCGTCCCAGGCTCGGCTACTCCCAGAACCCAAAACCCTAGCTTCGATTTATTGGTGTTTTTGGTTGATTTTGGCCAGAAATTATCACCTAATTTATAGAGGAGGTTGGGATGGACGTGGGTCGTCGGTTTCCGGCCGGTGGACGGCCGGTTGTGGGTGCGTAGACGCCTGGGTGTGAGGCTGTGAGAAGTGGTGGCGTTTGGTGGTGGAATGGGGCGGTGGGGACGCGTGGTGTGGAGCTCCCCTTCACCGGTGACGCGTGCCGACCGGTGACGCGTGCCCACTAGCAACGTTGCCAGGTGTCTGGCTGGCGGGGGGGAGGGAGAGAGAGAGAGAGAGGCGATTAGAGAGAGAGAGAGAGAGGGAGAGCAGAGAGCGAGAAGGAGAGGGGAGGGGTCGAGGTCTCGGGCTTCTGAGGCCCGGCGTGCCCCCCCTCCCTTTTTGTTTTATTTTTGTTTTTTTTTTGGCCCAATTAACATCATTCTACTAAACTCCGGTCCCATACTCGCTAATGGTTAGGCTAAACCCGAACTGAAACGACCCACAATGAACATTTCGGTTTAAACTTTGGGAATCGGCCAAGTAAAACGAAAAATGATTTTAAAAACTTAGTTTAGCGTTGATTCAAAGGTTTTATAGGTAAGTAACATCGATAATAACGTTAATCAAATAGTCGTTCTTTTTAATGAATTTAATCGTTAAAAACTCACACAGTTACTAAAAATACGATTTCATAACGTAAAAGCAAGACAGGCAATTTAACGTAAAAATAACGAAGGTGGGTCTTACAATAACACATAAAATGAATAAGAGTTTTTTAGTTTGTGAATGGGTATTGTATTGGGATATATTACCATGTCTCAGTTCTTTCGCAGCGTACTAAGGTCAATTATCGTTCTTTTTCGAGGAAGCTGAAGCTTAGGATCTGGGGACTAAAAGTACTCCAGAATTGCACATCTTGAATGAACAGGTACTCCATTGCATATGAACTGAGAAACCAATAACATGATTATGATTCCTACATACTGTGTAACGCCCCCAAATTAAACATGTTTCACTGTTTATATCCTCCTTAATAATAAATTCCTCAATTGTAATATGATGAATTCAATGATAGGGGCGTTACCGCCGTCCAACAGGACGAAGCTTGAAACATGAGTGTTATAAATAACACAGTGAAGCATAACCTCCACTGTATACATTCACATATGCTCATCAATTCACAATCAAGCGTTGGCCAATATAAGGTTTATAAATCATAGGAAGATAATTCATCATGTAATCTACATCTTCATCTACAGAAGAATTCCAAATACAACTTAAAGTATGCGTATACGACATTACTTTTGATCCATCTGGATTTCCCTACTTCACTTATTCTCTTCAGCTGATTTGCTGGCATGAGGGCAATACTCTGAGCATTTTCCTAAAACAAAACATGAAAAACATTCCAAACTGTGAGCCGAATCTCAGTACATGCATTCCTGAATTGTTAAATGATCATTGAAACACTGGTTGGGCCCGCTTTGTAATTCATTTAGTTAAAACAGTGAATAAGATGATGTAAAGCTGTAATGCTAGTTATTATCTGATAGTCAACCCCTTGATGCTGTTACGATCTATGGATAGGTGTACACCTGCCAAGCCGATCGGGGACCTGGCCTGAAGCCACGCGGGTAATTGAAGGGCGAATGCCCTATAGATGATAACTGATAGGGCCATTAATTAACTGATAAATCATTGTGTAAACTAATTCATTGATGTACTTACCAAAACATGATAACGTTGATAAATACACTGTGATTTCTAAAGATACAGGCAATGGACGTACCTGAAGTATTTAAAAATGATATTTCACTTGATAATACTTATGCACAATGGAAATGATAGACTAGGCCTCAACTCTGTTTCATAAATGTCGCTATAAGTATGTGTAGTCAGTAAATGATCCTTACTCGCATAATTGAGTAAGTAAAAGTAGGTGTAATAGAAGTTGAATAATGAAATGGGATACATAACTTGTGCATTTCAATATAATAAACTGATTTTAATTTAATATAAGACAAGTTAAACCAAAATGAACTGATTTAAATCAGTTAGGGTTACTGAACTTAAAATGCAATAAATTGAAGTAAAATAGACCAAATGGAAATGATTGAGGTGATAATGAAAAGATTTTAATTGATATAAATGAAATATGGGTTTCTGATATTTCTAAAATGGACAATGAAAAACGTGAGGTTCAATGCCTCTAAAATGAATAATAGAATGGGTAATGCCTCTGAAATGGATAATAGAATGGTTAATGCCTCTGAAATGGATAATAGAAGGTTCAATGCCATGAAGGGTGTTGTGAGGTTCATAAAAGCTTAAATAACCTCAGTAAATCTGATAGACACTAACTTGAGTCATTACTGAGCCCACTTCTCAAATTTCATTTTCATGCTCACTTAACTCGGTTCTCAAACACAAGTAAGCTTCTATGCAATAACAAACTTTTTGAACACACTACACTTTGTAATTTCCTTCCAATACCCATAATTATATATAGAAACTTCTGAAAATATTTCCGAATGTCTCGATTTCTGCATTCACTCATGTTACCGTTTGATGGTCTACATTAGAAAATCCATATCTTTCACTCCCGACCTCCAAATAAGATGTAAAACCCCAATATGAAAAGCTCATAATGTCTACTAAAACATTAATTAAAGACACCAAGTATGATTCCCACAGTAAGGTCCCCAAATTAGGGTAGAACACAAACGTGCACAATTTCAGTCCAATTTGCACAGTCGTAGAAAAACGACCATAACGTTTTTCACAGAACTCAGATTAAGGCGATTCAAAAGGAATTTGAAAGATAACTCATTGATCTATCCACACACTAAAAATTACAATTTTTCAGTGACCCAATCAATACCAGTGTTTCCGTAAAATTACTGTTCCAGTTCATTTCCCAGTTTCAATGTATTCTGCATAGTCTTGAGTAAATTGGTCATAACTTTGTCCATACAACTCAAAATTGAGTAATTCTAAAGCCTATTGAAAGATACCTCATCAAGATATCCCTACACCAAAAATCATGAATTTTAGATGTGCCAAACAGTACCAGTTTAATCCCGAAATGATCCCTATTTTGGGTCTGTATATAGCTCAATCAGCACATTTTTGCAAGCTTTTCTTCACATAACCACCCACTAAAATCACTTTTTGATTTATATAAATCAGCATAAACATCTTGATATTCATTACCAATACCAAAGATCACAAAATCTCATTTAAAACAATCAAAATCCATCATTACACCCTAAACTTTCCTGAACATGAACAACCTCCATCTTTTCTTTCTTTCAAGAAGATCCAACCAATAAAACATCAAAATAACTCTTGATTGCATCAAAACAACATGAGTACTACTCAAAAACAAGAATCAAAACCAAAATACAACCAAAATCACAAGATAAAGTTAGGGTTTACTCACTTTGTTCATGTATAAAGGTGTAATTGGAGGTTTGATGCATGAGGGGGTATAGGGAATGGATGGTGGCTGACTTGTGGCTGTAGGGGTGGCGGCTGGTGCCCTGAAACCACCAGAATAGTGGTGGCAGTGCTGGAGGGAGGGAGAGGCCGAGTAGAGAGGGAGTAGAGAGAGAAGAGAGGATGGCTAGCATTTGCTTGTGATTTGCATGCTTATCTTAAATACTTGGTTGACATAAATATTTTGCCTTGATTGCTTTACTTGGCCTATACCTTAACAAATGGTTCTCTCATCCAACCATTCAGCTTACTGAAGCTGCATCTAACTAGTGAAACGCGCAAACATTCACATAAAACTCACATTTGCACACAAGGCAGGCATATGTCATATAACCATACAGTGTTCCTAGGCGGCTATATGAAATGCAAGACTCCGGTTGCGGCCTATGGTCGCAGGACCTTTGCTCTGATACCATCAATGTAACACCCTCAGCCCCTAGGCCAGAAGCGTTACGCTTTCCTAACTTCTTACTTAATTCCTGGGACGAAACGGGCAGAGTTTCCCCTAAAAACTGACCGTTTCCAGGCTAAAAGCCTTACAAAAAGTCCCTGTAATCAGCGGAAGCGCAAAACATTTAAAACATAGCTCAACGGCCACACACCGGAGTTCATAACTCAACGAGCCACTCGCTCGGAGTACACCAACCAGATTGATTCAAGAATAAAGAAAAAATGGAAAATACAACTCAATGGTTAACAAAACCGGAGTATTAAGATTTACATCCCAAAACATAACTAAATTAAACCGAGAAGACATCTAACTAACTTGATGGTTGGCTCAGGCGGCCATACAGAGCGACCTTTATACCATATGCATTACATGAACTAGAATAATCGTTTACAGACCTTTATTAACTAAGGGTACATTACATGACTTCATTAAACACATAAGATCCCTTTAAATGAGCACATATGACGCCTTGTAAGCAACGATAGGTTCCTTCTGGACTTATCTGACTCAACTTCTTCCCATCAGAAAGAAAACCTAGGGAAAAGGGGAAATAGTAATGGGATGAGCAACCACACGCTCAGTGAGTGTCCCCCAACCCCCTTAAAACCAAAACCGTTGCAAGCAATACTATCTTTACTAGTCACATATCACGTTTCCATACTTTACTATCATAATAGATATTCATAGAACCTTTATGGGAGGATCACTAAACATAAACCGTTTTAGGGATTCCCCCGTTCAAGCAGGTTCACTCCCAAATACTGTTTGTATAGCGAAAATAGGCCATTGCTTGCTATTAATCATGGCTATTATTAGTTTGAAAACACGAGAAATGTTCTTTGTCAAATCACCACACTTTCACGCATAATGCATCTTAGACATAAAGGGGGAAATGGATTCACACGTTTCACATTCAAACACTTCATAATCATTTCAACAATGCAATGAGCCACACATGGCTTCGCAATCCACACGATTGCGCTCAATTCACAACTCGAACTCCCTCCTCACAAGCACCGTACCACAGGACCTCGAACGCTCATGATTCTTTCCTCAAACCATCCAACTACCAACTCGATTTATCGATTCATTAATCACAACATATTATCCTATTAGCTTATAAACATAAATGGTGAAGTTTAGGTTCTTACCTGAGCATCCAGCACCATTCAGCGGTGCGCTACAACAAGCGTTCATATGGCCACATTTATTCATGAATCGACAACACTTTATTTAATACAATCAAACATATTTTGATTCTAAGCTATCGAAACTTTCGAAGCACTTTTTTCTAAGCTGAAATGTACATATACCAGAGTTTCGGTGACAGACTAAACATATTTCAATAGCTTCGCATGTAATTCGTTTACATGCATTAGTTAGTTTAACTCGGGTCGAACCTACACAGGTTTATATAACATCGAGGTTAATTCGTTTAACATGTATTGGCTAAGGTACTTGATTCGGAGCCAGACACCCTTCATTTACCTGGAAAGTTAGCTCATTTGCATGCTTTGGTTAATTAATTCGAATGGAAGCTAAAGGCATTAAAAGAACTTCGATTTTAATCCTTTTTCATATATTAGCTAAATAACTTAAATAGAAGCTAAGCACGTTAATATAACTTCAATATTAATTCTTTTTCATACATTAACTCATTAACTTGAATCGATGCTAAACACGTTAAACTAATTTCAAATTAATATCTCAAGCATGATTTACATTCATGGATTCGAATCGATGCTAAACACGTTTAAATTACTTCGAATTAACAATTTAAGCATGATTTACATTCATGGGTTCGAATCGATGCTAAACATATCAAACTAACTTCGTTTCTAATTCCTTTTCAAACAATAACTCAATAACTCGATTCGAAGCTAAATACGTTAAATTAACTTCGATTTTAATTCTGTTTTAAACAATGACTCATTAACTCGAATCGAAGCTAAATACGTTAAATTAACTTCGATTTTAATTCCGTTTTAAACAATAACTCTTTAACTCGAATTGAAGCTAAATACGTTAAATTAACTTCGATTTTAGTTCCGTTTTAAACAATAACTCTTTAACTCGAATCGAAGCTAAATACGTCCATATAAATTCGAATTCACTGTTCACGCAAGACTACGGTTTATGTACAGAATTCACATCGATTCTCAATTTCAGGCATGAAACAACCAATTGATTCGAACCTAAGCATGGATAACTTATTTCTTGTCATTTCTAACGAATTTAACAAGCCCTAACTTGACATGCAACATCAAACTGCTGAAAATTAACTTCGAAAATTGTAATAACTTAGGAGGCGAGAACACCCACCTGGAATCGCTTCATTACCC
The DNA here is from genome assembly GCA_029747015.1 of Carnegiea gigantea. Lineage (NCBI taxonomy): Eukaryota > Viridiplantae > Streptophyta > Magnoliopsida > Caryophyllales > Cactaceae > Carnegiea > Carnegiea gigantea. The sequence continues at coordinate 28,182 of JAKOGI010002288.1, forward strand.
ACTAAATTGGTAACAATTCACGCCCAAAATTCCCTTGAACTCATCCCAGGCTCGGCTACTCCCAGAACCCAAAACCCTAGCTTCGATTTAGTGGTGTTTTTGGTTGATTTTGGCCAGAAATTATCACCCAATTTATAGAGGAGGCTGGGATGGAGGTGGGTCGTCGGTTTCCGGCTGGTGGACGGGCGGTTTTGGGCGCGTAGACGCGTGGGTGTGAGGCTGTGCGAAGTGGCGGCGTTTGGTGGTGGAATGGGGCGGTGGGGACGCGTGGTGTGGAGCTCCCCTTCACCAGTGACGCGTGCCCACCGGTGACATGTGCCCACCGGCGACGTCGCCAGGTGTCTGGCCGGCGAGGGGGAGGGAGAGAGAGAGAGAGGCGATTAGAGAGAGAGAGAGGGAGAGCCGAGAGCGAGAAGGAGAGGGGAGGGGTCGGGGTCTCGGGCTTCTGAGGCCCGGCGTGCCCCCCTTCCCTTTTTGTTTTATTTTTCTTTTTTTGGCTCAATTAACATCATTCTACTAAACTCCGGTCCCGTACTCGCTAATGGTTAGGCTAAACCCGAACTGAAACGACCCACAATGAACATTTCGGTTTAAACTTTGGGAATCGGCCAAGTAAAACGAAAAATGATTTTAAAAACTTAGTTTAGTGCTGATTCAAAGGTTTTATAAATAAGTAACATCGATAATAACGTTAATCAAATAATCGTTCTTTCTAACTTTTTACTTAATTCCTGGGACGAAACGGGCAGAGTTTCCCCTGAAAACTGACCGTTTCCCCTGAAAACTGACCGTTTCCAGGCTAAACGCCTTACAATAAGTCCTTGTAGATTAACGAAAGCGTAAACATATAAAACATATCTCAACGGCCACACGCCAGAGTTTATAACTCAACGAGCCACTCGCTCGGAGTACACCAACCAGATTGATTCATGAATAAAGAAGAAATGGAAAATACAACTCAACGGTTAACAAAACCGGAGTATTAAGATTTACATCCCAAAACATAGCTAAATTAAACTAAGAAGACATCCAACTAACTTGATGGTTGGCTCAGGCGGCCATACAGAGCGACCTTTATACCATATGCATTACATGAACTAGAATAATCGTTTACAGACCTTTATTAACTAAGGGTACATTACATGACTTCATTAAACACATAAGATCCCTTTAAATGAGCACATATGACGCCTTGTAAGCAACGATAGGTTCCTTCTGGACTTATCTGACTCAACTTCTTCCCATCAGAAAGAAAACCTGGGGAAAAGGGGAAAGAGTAATGGGATGAGCAACCACACGCTCAGTGAGTGTCCCCCAACCCCCTTAAAACCAAAACCGTTGCAAGCAATACTATCTTTACTAGTTACATATCACGTTTCCATACTTTACTATCATAATAGATATTCATAGAACCTTTATGGGAGGATCACTAAACACAAACTTCACTTCGACCCCTCAATCATATTTCTGGGTTCCTTAATGATAGAGTTCTTTTCTAGCAAGCAGTTAGGCACGCGAGTAAGCATCGAAGGCTAAGTATAAAGATCTTTTCTTTTCATAATATAACTTACTAACACTCCCTTTAAACTACACATGAACCCTCAATCATATGATGTGTATATAAAGTTATCCCTTTTCATAAATACACTTTTCTTGACATTTCATTCATATAATATACATATCACACACATAAACACATATCAAGCATTTAAGTACCTTTAAACATCATATTAAGCTATATGACACCCTCGCATGCTATGCACATATCAACGTTCATTCTTTTAGGAAGAGACGCCTTCATTCATGGAATTTTTAACGTGCTATAACTTTCTTTCTCATCTCATACACTATAAATCAGACAGATTTGTTATGGATAAGAATGATGCCACATAAGATTAGAATCCACGTTCAACCATACTTAAGAATCATTTATAATGCATCCATTGAAAGCTTTCCTTTAATACATAGGCTAAGAATCCACATTCAAACATGCTTGAGGATCATTTCATAACTCATTCATTAAAAGCTTTCTTTCTTTCGTTGAAAACGTTTTCTTAGTCTTCAAAGGAATTTTCATTTCGTTTGGTCGTGTAACGACCCTTATAAGCTTTTCATACATCATTCCATATAGCCTTTTGGGCCCATAAAAAGAACTTCCTTTCCTTTTTAATCGTTTCAAAATGGCAAAGGGCCAATTGCTTTTCTTAACTTAGTACGAAAGTACTTCTGGCATAAGATCATTACAGGGTGCTGATTGGGTGAGAACTATTCCCGACCCCATAGTGAGACCTAACGCTCACGCTTAAGCTCTTACTCCCGGGATGGCTCCATATAACATATCGGACCATTACATTAGCCCTCGTCAGGGCCTCTAGGGTTTATCCGGACTTATCCCCTGGGTTAACATTACATCATATCATATTGTCCACAGCACGTTATTTTAGCCACTTATAGCGTATCGGCCATAACGGCTAATAATTTTGTTGTGTCTTTTGGTAAAATCATTTATCACATAACTCACACTTTTCTAAACCGTTTTAGGGATTTCCCCGTTCAAGCAGGTTCACTCCCAAATACTGTTTGTATAGCGAAAATAGGCCATTGTTTGCTATTAATCATGGCTATTATTAGTTTGAAAACACGAGAAACGTTCTTTGTTAAATCACCATACTTTCACGCATAATGCATCTTAGACATAAAGGGGGAAAGGGATTCACACGTTTCACATTCAAACACTTCATAATCATTTCAACAATACAATGAGCCGCACATGGCCTCGCAATCCACACGATTGCGGTCAATTCACAACCCGAACTCCCTCCTCACAAGCACCGTACCACAGGACCTCGAACGCTCATGATTCTATCCTCAAACCATCCAACTACCAACTCGATTCATCGATTCATTAATCACGACATATTATCCTATTAGCTTATAAAAATAAAGGGTGAAGTTTAGGTTCTTACCTGAGCATCCAGTACCATTCAGCGGTGCGCTACAACAAGCGTTCATATGGCCACATTTATTCATGAATCAACAACACTTATTTAATAAATCAAACATAATTTGATTCTAAACATATACGATACATTTCGAAACAACTTTCCTAAGCATGAATGTACAGAGAACAGAGGTTCGAGTGAAAACTAAACATATTTCAATAGCTTCGAATTTAATTCATTTACATGCATTAGTTAGTTTAACTCGGGTCGAACCTACACATGTTTATATAACATCGAGGTTAATTCGTTTAACATGTATTGGCTAAGGTACTTGATTCGGAGCCAGACACCCTTCATTTACCTGGAAAGTTAGCTCATTTGCATGCTTTGGTTAATTAATTCGAATGGAAGCTAAAGGCATTAAAAGAACTTCGATTTTAATCCTTTTTCATATATTAGCTAAATAACTTAAATAGAAGCTAAGCACGTTAATATAACTTCAATATTAATTCTTTTTCATACATTAACTCATTCACTAGAATCGATGCTAAACACGTTAAACTAATTTCAAATTAATATTGCAAGCATGATTTACATTCATGGATTTGAATCGATGCTAAACACTTTTAAATTACTTCGAATTAACAATTCAAGCATGATTTACATTCATGGGTTCGAATGGATGCTAAACATATCAAACTAACTTCGTTTCTAATTCCTTTTCAAACAATAACTCATTAATTCGATTCGAAGCTAAATATGTTAAATTAACTTCGATTTTACTTCCGTTTTAAACAATAACTCATTAACTCGAATCGAAGCTAAATACGTTAAATTAACTTCGATTTTAATCCCGTTTTAAACAATAACTCATTAATTCGAATCGATGCTAAATACGTTAAATTAACTACGATTTTAATCCCGTTTTAAACAATAACTCATTAACTCGATTCGAAACTAAATATGTCCATATAAATTCGAATTCACTGTTCACGCAAGACTACGGTTTATGTACAGAATTCACATCGATTCCCAATTTCAGGCATGAAACAACCAATTGATTCGAACCTAAGCATGGATAACTTATTTCTTGTCATTTCTAACGAATTTAACAAGCCCTAACTTGACATGCAACATCAAACTGCTGAAAATTAACTTCGAAAATAGTAATAACTTAGGAGGTGAGAACACCCACCTGGAATCGCTTCATTACCCACTAAATTGGTAGCAGTTCACGCCCAAAATTCCCTTGAACTCGTCCCAGGCTCGGCTACTCCCAGAACCCAAAACCCTAGCTTCGATTTAGTGGTGTTTTTGGTTGATTTTGGCCAGAAATTATCACCCAATTTATAGAGGAGGCTGGGATGGAGGTGGGTCGTCGGTTTCCGGCCGGTGGACGGCCGGTTTTGGGCGCGTAAACGCGTGGGTGTGAGGCTGTGAGAAGTGGCGGCGTTTTGGTGGTGGAATGGGGCAATGGGGACGCGTCGTGTGGAGCTCCCCTTCACCGGTGACGCGTGCCGACCGGTGACGGGTGCCCACCGGCGACGTCGCCAGGTGTCTGGCCGGCGTGGGGGAGGGAGAGAGAGAGAGAGGCGATTAGAGAGAGAGGGAGAGCAGAGAGCGAGAAGGAGAGGGGAGGGGTCGGGGTCTCGGGCTTCTGAGGCCCGGCGTGCCCCCCCTTCCCTTTTTGTTTTATTTTTCTTTTCTTTTTTTTTTGGCTCAATTAACATCATTCTACTAAACTCCGGTCCCGTACTCGCTAATGGTTAGGCTAAACTCGAACTGAAACGACACACAATGAACATTTCGGTTTAAACTTTGGGAATCGGCCAAGTAAAACGAAAAATGATTTTAAAAACTTAGTTTGGCGTTGATTCGGTAATTTTATAAATAAGTAACATTGATAATAACGTTAATCAAATAATCGTTCTTTTTAATGAATTTAATCGTTAAAAACTCACACAGTTACTAAAAATACGATTTCATAACGTAAAAGCAAGACAGGCAACTTAACGTAAAAATAACGAAGGTGGGTCTTCCATTCTTTCCCCCTTAAAATAATTTCGTCCTCGAAATTCCAAATCCAAGTTCGGTTTTTCCTAAAATGAACGCGCGCAGGTAAGATCTACACGGTGGGTTTCCAAAAGGTTCCATTTTGCAATCACTACTTCTTTTTAAATCAAAAGAAAATGTCTTATGGTATCCAGTCTCCTCTTCGCCAATCCTCTTCAAGCGTCTACTCGCTCTATTTAGGCGCCGAGGGCAAATCGCATTGAAGAGGGGCAAATGAGTTGGCGTGGAAAACCATATCGAGTTTGTTTTGAAAAAGAACAGAGATTTCCGATCATCTGGACTCAGTTAGCATGATGAGCAGTAAATCTATGCATATGCCTATCTATAAGTGGGCATCGAAAGGCATGACAATCGAAGCAATGACATCTTACGGTCACACACTAGCAGTCTTATTCTAAGACATGAATTCAAGTCACTTTTGGGATCACAACGGTTAACATGGAGACTACTATAACACATTTAGAAGAACAAAATGTCACCTAGTACCGTATAGTATCATTTAAGCATAATAGCATCACATAGAATCGTTTAAGTATAACAGCATGACATAGTATTGCATAGTGTCAGCAATTCAACATTCTCAAGTTTCAGGAATGAAGGTAACATGAAACCGGTTGATATACATGTTGCAAGCAACAAGTCAGAGGTTATGCCATATCATCAATCACAAAACTTAGATAATTGGAACAATTGAGTCACATAGCAATCCGACTCGGGTCGAGCTCATTCACTGGTATACAAAATCGAAGCATTTCAAAACTGAGTTACTTAACCAGGGAGTTTTATTTTATAGCATGGTAATGGATACATCACACAGCATCACTTAGCGTCACATACAAAACAAACATTCCTATATCATGAGAATATGCAAGTAAGATGACATGCTTATGCCCGTAACTCTGCCCGTTTACGACCTTTTTAAAGGATCATAAGTGTATATCACGACATAGCTCTTTTAAGTTGGATGATATATTACAATTATCCCTACTTGCAACCATACTCCACACTTTCATGATCAAGTGATGCAGTGAGGATTTCGATACGACCACAAGTATAGTAAGCACATCATTGAGTCTCATAAGGTACCTAGACAATCCCATATTCACACGTTCGCACGAGTATAGGTCTCTAAGTTCGTGAAGTACTAGCACTCATAATTGTAACATGGTAACATGCAAATGGGAGGACACTATAACGTCAATGGTAGTATTCATAACAACTAACAAAAATGCAATGCTAAGGTTCGCCAAGAAGTTTACCAATTTACATGTGGCACTCTCAATCATGTCATCCCATGTCATACTAATCAACCAAGCCATCAAACATTTCACGTACATTCATTCGTAAACCTTGGAGCCATGCATCCAGGTATGATCATGGGTATGCTAGCATGCGATGTGATTAGGCATAGAACACGCAAGGCAAGCAAGTGTGAATGTAACTTCTATGGTCACAAGATTTTTAGCTAAGTAGATGGATAAATAGCGACTTTAACAAAACATAAGAATAGGGGGCACTTTAGTTCATATAACAAGTAGGCAATTCCCTTACCTCATCCTGTCGATCAACTCAAGTAGTCCATCTAACTCAATCGTATGCATAACCATACCGAAGGATGTACTAACAGTAGGAAATCCAATTACTTCGCTCTTCAATAGTATAACTTATCAATGATTGCTCTAAAACAAGTCTAAGTAATTATATAAGCCCTTTCGAGCTTACTATTACACATAATGTCACAACTGCTGTATCAACCACATTCACCGTAGTAAGAGGCATACAATTTCAAAGTGCGTGTCCGGCTCTCTCTACCTTATTCTTTCTGGGTGCATTGGGGTTTGATATAGCAAGAACACTATCAATTTCATATAGGACATCAAGAACATTGTACAGGTGACAACAAGCATTGCGCTAGATGATGAGGATAATTTTCATGCAATAGTTAAGAGAAATGCACTGCTATTGCTTAATTTCTATCCAAGCATATCAAAATCTCATTTAATTTCTTTAAAGAACTCAAAATTCACATATGGGCGGTATCACCTGGTGAGATTCTCAGTCATAGAACGCTAACTCTAATCACTTGCAAACAAATCGTTAACACATCCGGCAATGCATACACCTTGGCATGTGGACACTCAAAATCATTCGATTACACACAAAAAGTTACGCTCATATGGCTAATTCCAAGCATTATTGCAAAGCAAATGCAAGTCTTCGGTTGCAACAATACGTCTCAACCAAGCAATTAAAAGATCTTGAAGGTCAAAGCAAAACCCTAGCTCACTAATCAGGAAGACTTTAACTTTCAAGGTCTTTGGGCTTTCAAAAGGAAACAGTTTAATTGCTTCTACCTCTTTCTCTACCAACTTTTGAATACGTCTGCTCACTCCATTATGGGGCCCGAGGAGCAAATCGTATTTTAGGGGCAAAGATGAGCATAGAGTTAAGGCTTTCCAATCGTTCGATTCAAATCATTTGTTCTTTAAACATTGGATTAAAATCACCAAAGCATATAAACGAAACAACTTTCGATTGAGCTAACACTTATCTTATGCACGACAATACGAATCACTCGGCCTATACCTTAACAAATGGTTCTCTCATCCAACCATTCAGCTTACTGAAGCTACATCTAACTAGTGAAACGCGCAAACATTCACATAAAACTCACATTTGCACACAAGGCAGGCATATGTCATATAACCATACAGTGTTCCTAGGCGGCTATATGAAATGCAAGACTCCGGTTGCGGCCTATAGTCGCAGGACCTTTGCTCTGATGCCATCAATGTAACACCCCCAGCCCCTAGGCCAGAAGCGTTACGCTTTCCTAACTTCTTACTTAATTCTTGGGACGAAACGGACAGAGTTTCCCCTGAAAACTGACCGTTTCTAAGCTAAACGCCTTACAATAAGTCCCCGTAGATTAACGGAAGCGTAAACATATAAAACATAGCTCAACGGCCACACGCCGGAGTTCAAAACTCAACGAGCCACTCGCTCGGAGTACACCAACCAGATTGATTCAAGAATAAAGAAGAAATGGAAGATACAACTCAATGGTTGACAAAACCGGAGTATTAAGATTTACATCCCAAAACATAACTAAATTAAACCAAGAAGGCATCTAACTAACTTGATGGTTGGCTCAGGCGGCCATACAGAGCGACCTTTATACCATATGCATTACATGAACTAGAATAATCATTTACAGACCTTTATTAACTAAGAGCACATTACATGACTTCATTAAACGCGTAAGATCCCTTTAAATGAGCACATATGACGCCTTGTAAGCAACGATAGGTTCCTTCTGGACTTATCTGACTCAACTTCTTCCCGACAGAAAGAAAACCTGGGGAAAAGGGGAAAGAGTAATGGGATGAGCAACCACACGCTCAGTGAGTGTCCCCCAACCCCCTGAAAACCAAAACCGTTGCAAGCAATACTATCTTTACTAGTCACATATCAAGTTTCCATACTTTACTATCATAATAGATATTCATAGAACCTTTATGGGAGGATCACTAAACATAAACTTCACTTCGACCCCTCAATCATATTTCTAGGTTCTTTAATGATAGAGTTCTTTTCTAGCAAGCAGTTAGGCACGCGAGTAAGCATCGAAGGCTAAGTATAAGGATCTTTTCCTTTCATAATATAACTTCCTAACACTCCATTTAAACTACACATGAACCCTCAATCATATGATGTGTATATAAGGTTATCCCTTTTCATAAATAAACTTTTCTCGGCATTTCATTCATATAATATACACATCACACACATAAACACATATCAAGCACTTAAGTACCTTTAAACATTATATTAAGCTATATGACACCCTCGCATGCTATTCACATATCAACGTTCATTCTTTTAGGAAGAGACGCCTTCATTCATGGAATTTTTAACGTGCTATAACTTTCCTTCTCATCTCATACACTTTAAATCAGACAGATTTGCTATGGATAAGAATGATGCCACATAAGATTAGAATCCACGTTCAACCATACTTAAGAATCATTCATAATGCATCCATTGAAAGCTTTCCTTTAATACATAGGCTAAGAATCCACATTTAAACATGCTTGAAGATCATTTCATAACTCATTCATTGAAAGCTTTCTTTCTTTCGTTGAAAACGTTTTCTTAGTCTTCAAAGGAAGTTTCATTTCGTTTGGTCGTGTAACGACCCTTATAAGCTTTTCATACATCATTCCATATAGCCTTTTGGGCCCATAAAAAGAACTTTCTTTCCTTTTTAATCGTTTAAAATGGCAAAGGGCCAATTGCTTTTCTTAACTTAGTACGAAAGTACTTCTGGTATAAGATCATTACAGGGTGCTGATTGGATGAGAACTATTCTCGACCCCATAGTGAGACCTAACGCTCACGCTTAAGCTCTTACTCCCGGGATGGCTACATATAACATATCGGACCATTACATTAGCCCTCGTCAGGGCCTCTAGGGTTTATCCGTACTTATCCCCTAGGTTAACATTACATCATATCATATTGTCCGCAGCACATTATCTTAGCCACTTAAAGCGTGTCGGCCATAACGGCTAATAATTTTGTTGTATCTTTTGGTAAAATCATTTATCACATAACCCATACTTTTCTAAACTGTTTTAGGGATTCCCCCGTTCTAGCAGGTTCACTCCCAAATACTGTTTGTATAGCGAAAATAGGCCATTGCTTGCTATTAATCATGGCTATTATTAGTTTGAAAACACGAGAAACGTTCTTTGTCAAATCACCACACTTTCACGCATAATGCATCTTAGACATAAAAGGGGGAAAGGGATTCACACGTTTCACATTCAAACACTTCATAATCATTTCAACAACACAATGAGCCACACATGGTCTCGCAATCCACACGATTGCGGTCAATTCATAACCCGAACTCCCTCCTCACAAGCACCGTACCACAGGACCTCGAACGCTCATGATTCTTTCCTCAAACCATCCAACTACCAACTCGATTCATCGATTCATTAATCACAACATATTATCCTGTTAGCTTATAAAAATAAATGGTGAAGTTTAGGTTCTTACCTGAGCATCCAGCACCATTCAGCGGTGCGCTACAACAAGCGTTCATATGGCCACATTTATTCATGAATCGACAACACTTTATTCAATATATCAAACATAATTTGATTCTAAACATATACGATACATTTCGAAGCAACTTTCCTAAGCATGAATGTACAGAGAACAGAGGTTCGAGGGAAAACTAAACATATTTCAATAGCTTCGAATTTAATTCGTTTACATGCATTAGTTAGTTTAACTCGGGTCGAACCTAAATATGTTTATATAACTTCGAGCTTAATTCGTTTAACATGTATTGGCTAAGCTACTTGATTCGGAGCTAGACACCCTTCATTTACCTCGAAAGTTAGCTCATTTGCATGCTTTGGTTAATTAATTCGAATGGAAGCTAAAGACATTAAAAGAACTTCGATTTTAATCCTTTTTCATATATTAGCTAAATAACTTAAATAGAAGCTAAGCACGTTAATATAACTTCGATATTAATTCTTTTTCATATATTAACTCATTAACTTGAATCGATGCTAAGCACGTTAAACTAATTTTGAATTAATATCTCAAGCATGATTTACATTCATGGATTCGAATCGATGCTAAATACGTTTAAATTACTTCGAATTAACAATTCAAGCATGATTTACATTCATGGGTTCGAATCGATGCTGAACATATCAAACTAACTCCGTTTCTAGTTCCTTTTCAAAAAATAACTCATTAATTCGATTCGAAGCTAAATATGTTAAATTAACTTGGATTTTAATTCCGTTTTAAACAATAACTCATTAACTCGAATCGAAGCTAAATACGTTAAATTAACTTCGATTTTAATCCCGTTTTAAACAATAACTCATTAACTCGAATCGAAGCTGAATACGTTAAATTAACTTCGATTTTAATCCCGTTGTAAACAATAACTCATTAACTCGATTCGAAGCTAAATATGTCCATATAAATTTGAATTCACTGTTCATGCAAGACTACGGTTTATGTACAGAATTCACATCGATTCTCAATTTCAGGCACGAAACAACCAATTGATTTGAACCTAAGCATGGATAACTTATTTCTTGTCATTTCTAACGAATTTAACAAGCCCTAACTTGACATGCAACATCAAACTACTGAAAATTAACTTCGAAAATAGTAATAACTTAGGAGGCGAGAACACCCACCTGGAATTGCTTCATTACCCACTAAATTGGTAGCAATTCACTCCCAAAATTCCCTTGAACTCGTCCCAAGCTCGGCTACTCCCAGAACCCAAAACCCTAGCTTCGATTTAGTGGTGCTTTTGGTTGATTTTGGCCAGAAATTATCACCTAATTTATAGAGGGGGCTGGAATGGAGGTGGGTCGTCGGTTTCCGGCCAGTGGACGACTGGTTTTGGGCGCGTAGACGCGTGGTGTGAGGCTGTGCGAAGTGGCGGCGTTTGGTGGTGGAATGGGGCGGTGGGGACGCGTGGTGTGGAGCTCCCCTTCACCGGTGACGCGTGCCCACCGGCGACGTCGCCAGGTGTCTGGCCGGCGAGGGGGAGGGAGAGAGAGTGAGAGAGAGAGGCGATTAGAGAGAGAGAGAGAGGGACAGCAGAGAGCGAGAAGGAGAGGGGAGGGGTCGGGGTCTCGGGCTTCTGAGGCCCGCGTGCCCCCCTTCACTTTTTTTTTTATTTTTCTTTTTTTTTGGGCTCAATTAACATCATTCTACTAAACTCCAGTCCCGTACTCCCTAATGGTTAGGCTAAACCCGAACCGAAACAACCCACAATGAACATTTCGGTTTAAACTTTGGGAATCGGCCAAGTAAAACGAAAAATGATTTTAAAAACTTAGTTTAGCGTTGATTCAAAGGTTTTATAGGTAAGTAACATCGATAATAACGTTAATCAAATAGTCGTTCTTTTTAATGAATTTAATCGTTAAAAACTCACACAGTTACTAAAAATACGATTTCATAACGTAAAAGCAAGACAGGCAACTTAACGTAAAAATAACGAAGGTGGGTCTTTCAATAACACATAAAATGAATAAGAGTTTTTTAGTTTGTGAATGGGTATTGTATTGGGATATATTACCATGTCTCAGTTCTTTCGCAGCGTACTAAGGTCAATTATCGTTCTTTTTCGAGGAAGCTGAAGCTTAGGATCTGGGGACTAAAAGTACTCCAGAATTGCACATCTTGAATGAACAGGTACTCCATTGCATATGAACTGAGAAACCAATAACATGATTATGATTCCTACATACTGTGTAACGCCCCCAAATTAAACATGTTTCACTGTTTATATCCTCCTTAATAATAAATTCCTCAATTGTAATATGATGAATTCAATGATAGGGGCGTTACCGCCGTCCAACAGGACGAAGCTTGAAACATGAGTGTTATAAATAACACAGTGAAGCATAACCTCCACTGTATACATTCACATATGCTCATCAATTCACAATCAAGCGTTGGCCAATATAAGGTTTATAAATCATAGGAAGATAATTCATCATGTAATCTACATCTTCATCTACAGAAGAATTCCAAATACAACTTAAAGTATGCGTATACGACATTACTTTTGATCCATCTGGATTTCCCTACTTCACTTATTCTCTTCAGCTGATTTGCTGGCATGAGGGCAATACTCTGAGCATTTTCCTAAAACAAAACATGAAAAACATTCCAAACTGTGAGCCGAATCTCAGTACATGCATTCCTGAATTGTTAAATGATCATTGAAACACTGGTTGGGCCCGCTTTGTAATTCATTTAGTTAAAACAGTGAATAAGATGATGTAAAGCTGTAATGCTAGTTATTATCTGATAGTCAACCCCTTGATGCTGTTACGATCTATGGATAGGTGTACACCTGCCAAGCCGATCGGGGACCTGGCCTGAAGCCACGCGGGTAATTGAAGGGCGAATGCCCTATAGATGATAACTGATAGGGCCATTAATTAACTGATAAATCATTGTGTAAACTAATTCATTGATGTACTTACCAAAACATGATAACGTTGATAAATACACTGTGATTTCTAAAGATACAGGCAATGGACGTACCTGAAGTATTTAAAAATGATATTTCACTTGATAATACTTATGCACAATGGAAATGATAGACTAGGCCTCAACTCTGTTTCATAAATGTCGCTATAAGTATGTGTAGTCAGTAAATGATCCTTACTCGCATAATTGAGTAAGTAAAAGTAGGTGTAATAGAAGTTGAATAATAAAATGGGATACATAACTTGTGCATTTCAATATAATAAACTGATTTTAATTTAATATAAGACAAGTTAAACCAAAATGAACTGATTTAAATCAGTTAGGGTTACTGAACTTAAAATGCAATAAATTGAAGTAAAATAGACCAAATGGAAATGATTGAGGTGATAATGAAAAGATTTTAATTGATATAAATGAAATATGGGTTTCTGATATTTCTAAAATGGACAATGAAAAACGTGAGGTTCAATGCCTCTAAAATGAATAATAGAATGGGTAATGCCTCTGAAATGGATAATAGAATGGTTAATGCCTCTGAAATGGATAATAGAAGGTTCAATGCCATGAAGGGTGTTGTGAGGTTCATAAAAGCTCAAATAACCTCAGTAAATCTGATAGACACTAACTTGAGTCATTACTGAGCCCACTTCTCAAATTTCATTTTCATGCTCACTTAACTCGGTTCTCAAACACAAGTAAGCTTCTATGCAATAACAAACTTTTTGAACACACTACACTTTGTAATTTCCTTCCAATACCCATAATTATATATAGAAACTTCTGAAAATATTTCCGAATGTCTCGATTTCTGCATTCACTCATGTTACCGTTTGATGGTCTACATTAGAAAATCCATATCTTTCACTCCCGACCTCCAAATAAGATGTAAAACCCCAATATGAAAAGCTCATAATGTCTACTAAAACATTAATTAAAGACACCAAGTATGATTCCCACAGTAAGGTCCCCAAATTAGGGTAGAACACAAACGTGCACAATTTCAGTCCAATCTGCACAGTCGTAGAAAAACGACCATAACGTTTTTCACAGAACTCAGATTAAGGCGATTCAAAAGGAATTTGAAAGATAACTCATTGATCTATCCACACACTAAAAATTACAATTTTTCAGTGACCCAATCAATACCAGTGTTTCCGTAAAATTACTGTTCCAGTTCATTTCCCAGTTTCAATGTATTCTGCATATTCTTGAGTAAATTGGTCATAACTTTGTCCATACAACTCAAAATTGAGTAATTCTAAAGCCTATTGAAAGATACCTCATCAAGATATCCCTACACCAAAAATCATGAATTTTAGATGTGCCAAACAGTACCAGTTTAATCCCGAAATGATCCCTATTTTGGGTCTGTATATAGCTCAATCAGCACATTTTTGCAAGCTTTTCTTCACATAACCACCCACTAAAATCACTCTTTGATTTATATAAATCAGCATAAACATCTTGATATTCATTACCAATACCAAAGATCACAAAATCTCATTTAAAACAATCAAAATCCATCATTACACCCTAAACTTTCCTGAACATGAACAACCTCCATCTTTTCTTTCTTTCAAGAAGATCCAACCAATAAAACATCAAAATAACTCTTGATTGCATCAAAACAACATGAGTACTACTCAAAAACAAGAATCAAAACCAAAATACAACCAAAATCACAAGATAAAGTTAGGGTTTACTCACTTTGTTCATGTATAAAGGTGTAATTGGAGGTTTGATGCATGAGGGGGTATAGGGAATGGATGGTGGCTGACTTGTGGCTGTAGGGGTGGCGGCTGGTGCCCTGAAACCACCAGAATAGTGGTGGCAGTGCTGGAGGGAGGGAGAGGCCGAGTAGAGAGGGAGTAGAGAGAGAAGAGAGGATGGCTAGCATTTGCTTGTGATTTGCATGCTTATCTTAAATACTTGGTTGACATAAATATTTTGCCTTGATTGCTTTACTTGGCTGAGATTAACTCTAGCAAAATGGGCTTAAGCCAATGGAAATTCAACACACACAATATTACTTAGTCAAGCAAAATGAGGTAGTAGCTTGTTGGGCCGGGATTGGGCTTAAATGAGCTCGGGTTGGACAAAAACCAAACCGGGTGCGATTAATTAAATTTGCTTTTCCGAAGCTCGAAATTAAATGTAATATCATGAAAAAAATTGTGAAAATAATTTAATCTTCTAAATCATAAATATCGAGGCCTAATATCAATTTCTCTGAAAAATTATTTTCGGTAAATGAAACTCGAATTGTAAAGTGGGGTCCGACATGAATTTTCCCAACTGTGATGATTCAATGAGATAAATAAATGTGAAAAAGTGGAAAATGAATAACATGGCTTAATTAAATAAATAAATATGATTTAGGGTTAGGCTGTTACATACTGCATTGCCTTATTAACAGTGTTTATAGACTAATTATATCTATGATTTTAGGTTGATTTCTTGTATTTGCTTCAATATTGTGACTGTGACTATGACTAAAGTTTTCCAATTAGTTGAAGCTATGAAGCAGTCATTTTCTGGCAGCTTATTTATGCCCTGATTCTTGTATTCAACTTGTAGACTGATACGTATCTGAAGTTATCAGGACCATTGGAATTGACATACACCATATATTTAACAATCAAAACCACTCCTGTGCTATTCACATATTACAAGAAATATAGCCTGAGCACTATATATTTAGATTATGAATTGACTTAACCAAATTGTTATATTTATTGTACATAGGACAAACTCACAACAGGTCCTCAAGCACAAGAAGGACATCAGACAACACAGATGCCCAATCAAAGCTCCCAGCCACCTACCTCTAACACGGTATGTTTGAATGAAAAACAAACAGACTGCTTAGCAACTGATGGCACTTTCTACTACAGCCTAGAATTTCTCGAGCAGGTTGAGCAGATAGAAACTATAGCCAGAGAAAGAATGAAGTAGAAAAAAGGGGTGGATTTCACTTCTTCAAGCTTCAGCCTTGGCATCTCACCTGAAAAGGGGCAATGTGCATCACGTTTGGAAGACATACGTCCTACTACATTAAAGTTTTCCTTGTCACCCAAAGGAGCTGGAACTGTATCTATTGCCGAAGTATATTATCAGCGCACAAATCGAGCCACCGGAATGGATGACAGTTTAGCTAAATCATAAGAAAGTCCTAAACAAATATATAAGATAGAGAAAGAAAAGGTTGTACCGCAGAATGCAAAAGGAGGACATGGCATAACAAAACCACCCATGTAGAAGGACGAGTTAGATAATCAAACAAACAAAAAAGGAAAAGAGATGGTATTAAGGCAGCAGCCAAAGAGAATAGTGAAAGAGATACCTTTTCAATGTCAATCACCATTCCTGAAAGATGACAGAGAGGCTAGAGATCGACTAAAACCATCACAAATGTTGTTGGTAGACTATACTTTCCTACCACCAAATGATTCACACCCCCAATGTAAGTGATCTAACTTATCCTATTTCCAATTACACATGACAGCTTACTCACTCCCAATACACATGACAGCTTAGACTTTGTGGCAATTGTCTAAAATTTTAATGAATACACAATTAGAAAAAATTAAAAGTCTCATACACAGAGATGCACACAGATTGAACAAACAATTCGCAATCTGAATTGAAGAAGCCTCCAATTTCAAGTGATATGCTTTGTTCAAAATTTTACCAAAAACAAGCTTGAACCATGGCTAAACATTCCTCCTCTTTCCATATACTGAGCAATTTTTTTACAAATCAATTCAGATTGGACCTCACCCTGGTAAAACATGGCCTTTCACATAACCTGTTGGAATACATCAGATAAGGAACACAAATGGGGCATTGGATGGGGAATAGTCAACTGATAATGTAATATACATGATGACAATTACACAGGTTGTATTGAGCATGAGCCAAAGGTGAATGCTTTAGTACGATACTCTTATGCTGCCGAACATGGTATTGAGTTTACAAAAGCAGAATTATTTCCCTTACCCCATTGAGTACACACTGAACACTGGAA
Source organism: Carnegiea gigantea (assembly GCA_029747015.1). Taxonomy (NCBI): domain Eukaryota; kingdom Viridiplantae; phylum Streptophyta; class Magnoliopsida; order Caryophyllales; family Cactaceae; genus Carnegiea; species Carnegiea gigantea. The sequence continues at coordinate 45,282 of JAKOGI010002288.1, forward strand.
ACAGACACATAAACAGGCACTACGAAGATTCTGAACCAAAATGCTTTTCTATTGTTGCTAAAAGTTTAGTTAACACACGCAACATATTAACACCCACAGTCATTTATATTGCATTTGATGCCTCTGACCATACCATATATTGCAAAACCATTAGCATGTACTTACTTTGCTTGTCATAATGCATTCTTTAATGAAATTATATTATACCAGTTGAACACAAGATTTTACTTAAATCCATTTATTCAACTTCTGATCCCTCACATACTAACAATAAATTTGATTGAATAGCGAAAAAACTTTTCGAGTACGACCATGAAGAAGAAGACAAAAGATTGTGGATATTTAAGGAGGGGTTCGAGACAATGGCTAGAGTAGATCAAGACATAGAAAGTCCTATAGTGGATGTACTATCTCTCATCCTAAATTAGATGGAAAGGAGGAGGAATTCAAGTACGCCAAAAAGGATGTTCTTCAGTACAAATGTTTACGTAAGTTAATCATGATGAAGAGAAAACATATTTAATTAAATTACAACACATCATAAATTATGATGACTAATATGCGCAGTTTGCTTTTTTAGAAGGCTCTGGAGAAAGGTTCAATAGATTTATCGAAGGCCTTCAAGACAGTAATGGACCTTGAAAGAGAGAGGTATTCCTGAATGAAATTAGATGGATCACAACTGGTAAGTTCCATAGCACTTGTGAATTGTATAATATTTTGACATCAACATATAGTTGTTTGAATGTACCACAGTTGACTCTGACATTCACACCTAATGGCATAAACACATTTTAGAAGTCCATGATGTGTAAACATCCATAGACACACTATGACAATCATGAATGATATGCAACTCTCACAAGCTGTGCCAAGTGCCTTTCAAATCTGAAGTGAACAATCCTAACAATCTGAGAAAACCAAGGTTAAAACAACAATGAACAAACCATATTCCAATAGTGAACAACCATTAAGTACTTAATGAACCCACAGTGAACATATTATATATTTTGATAAACTAAGTGTACTTGGTTAGATAACATACAATATCACCAATATCCACTTAAAATTAAAAAAATACACACTTAATGAAGATTACAGTAATTAAGTGAACAATATTGAAACAAATAGTGAACATCTAATTAGGAAATTAAGTGAACATTGTATGAAGCTCTTCCTGGCTCATAATTAGCCTATTACTATTCACCATAACATAATCGCTTATGTTGGAATTCTTATGACATTAATAGGATAATGTCTCCATGATATGCACATATATAACTTCGTCATTTGTATATGGCATGCAGGTTTTCTTCCCCATTCTGAGAGAAAACCATTATTTTGTCCTTTGTTATGACTTCATGGCAAGGAGAGTGGTTATCCGCGACAACCGATTGCCAGAAAAGAATCCAACTTCAAACTATCGCAGTTGTGCTATGGCCATGGTATATATTCCTTATTAACAATAACCCTAACTCCAAAGAATTACTCTATTCATTAACAACCTCAATTATCACTTGTAGACAAATTTGTTCTCAAGCTATTTACAGAACGGAGGGCATAAAAGGGGACAAACTTGAAGAAATTCAGCTTAGCATTTTGGAAGCTGTCTGGGCAACATGACACAAACATATATGATTGTGGAATCTACACCATACGCCACATAGAGACATTTCGTGGAGGCTAAGTCGAGAACTGGAGACCCGGGTTTGAAGTAAACAAGGTAAATTGTATATTTCATAGTAGCATTTAGAACCTTGTAAAATATCTATATTGTATGTTAATAATAGAAGTCCTTAATGATCTACAACGACACATAGATATTGAGGTCATGGGGGTTTTAAAAGCAAGTAATTTGTTAGTAACCCTTCAACTGAGCACACTGCCATAGGTATCACATATATAGTGTGTCTGCCACTGCCTTTCCCTCAGCCGCTGTCTCAGCATCTCATCTTCTGCACAGAAGCTAATATAGAAATGCCTCATACACATGTCAATCAACAGCCACCAACAGGCCACATATATAACACGCATTATGCTACTTGATCATTATCTTTGCATCAGCCACTAATGCGACATATGCAGCCACTTCCACATAATAAAAACACATATACCCATGCACACACCTCAACGTAACTAAATATATGATTTGAAGAAAACCACCAACACAGCCTACAACTAGTGGCAGCATCACCAAAGTATCACCTACACTAAGCTACCCTTACAACAATACATATCCATACCTGCATTAGTCTCTAAGAGATGAAATGCTGTTAAGGATGATTATGCAAATATCAATGTTTTCAGTGATGAGTTTAGTATATGGCATTGGAAACAAATATAGCATCTCAATTAATGCACAAGGAGTATGCTGAACATCATGGTTTGAACAATGAACACCATTAAGTAGTTGCTTACACATTGTTGCTCTATTTGCTTTTAATTAGTTCTTGCCTTTTATCCAATTTTCCTATATGATATATTATGTATCTCGACATTGTGATGACTACGGCAAATATGTCTAAACCACAGGAAGAATTTGTCTGGTACCTGCATTCAAGGTATGCAGTGATGATATTAGACAGTGAACTCAATAGGCTATGGGTCCAAACACTGGAAGCAGCAAAAAGAGAGTTTGAGCACAAATAAATGGCTCTATAACAGTTGCAGCAGTAGTGGTACTCAACTACTAGATCATGTTTAACAAGGCTGGTGTGTAAAAGATACAATGTTGAATGAACATATCAAGTTTGCCTTACAGCTTATTTTGGAACACATGAATGTTCGATCAGTCAAGTGCTTTGAATATGATAGATCAAAACATGAAATATGAAAACTCAGTCAGAAATGCCTTACAGATGATTTTGGAGGATGTTTAATCCTCATGAATGGAAGCTACTGACATCTTCATTAATTCCTGATAATTTACTATTTATCTAGTCAGAAGTTCACTAAGGTACATCATGTTGTTCATCAACTTAAATAATGACATAACAAACAAAAAATTCAGATCTCAAATTAAAAGTACGAGATCCCTGGTGTTCAACTCAACTTTTTGATAATGGTTTCTTAATAAGAAGAGACGTAAAATAATTAGCATTGACTAAAATATAAAATACACTACAATGCGCAACATTTAATAGACCAAATATAAGTCTAAATTAAATATGAATAAAGATATAACCATAAATTAATTTAAAGAAATAGAAATAAAAAAACCTCTAAGATATACGTGGTTGTTTGGAACAAACTAACGAAAATACAACTTTCATATTGATCAGTTGAGTCATATTCGTGACCTAGCAAATAATTTACTATAAATAATTTACGGAAGTACTACACATATTGAAAGGTTTGGTTATCAAATCTTATATTATCATGATACTCAGTGGAATTCCAATGTTAATATTATCTTTTTCATTTATGTAAACATTAGTCTTTATTAGCACATTTAAGAAATAAAATGGCACAAGAGTTTTGCTCTTAGAAGTAATTGCATAAGTAAATAGTAAATGCATTGACTTCAAATACACCTTTTGCATATTGAAACAAACTAAATTACAACTAAAGTGAGCATACAAAGTTAGCGACAATTGTTAATAGAGACATAATAAAGTTACTCTAATTAATAGCTCATTACTAAAAAGGACATTACACAATACAATGGGAAAATCTAGAAGTGAAGTGCAAAGGGAGGTTGTCAATTACAGAAAAGTTCACTACACTATGTGATGTTGTTCATTATGCAACTTAATAAGCATGATTAATATTTCTCAATTTCAAAAAAAACTTATCAAATATGCAAAAATTGTTTAAAATATGAAGAAACAAATTGTAATTAATATCAGCGTTTAATTTAGCTGACACTTAACAACACAATAAGGTCTCCAGCTTATCCATAATTTTAAAGAAGCACATTAGACAACAACATGCATAAATCTAGAAGAGGAGTTAAAGAGGAAGTTATGAATTACAAAATAGTTCACAATAATAGTCAATGTTGTTCATGACACAACTTAAAGCCATTCACTAAAGATTATCGAATACTAAGTACATTATCAAACATGGAAAGTGAGATAAAATACAAAGAAACATATTGTAATTGATTTAAATATGCATATTCGTACTATAATAAATATAAGCATTTAGTTTGTCCCACACTTGACAACGTAGCAAGGTTCCCCCTATTTATAGCTCATTAACAAGAATCCCATTACACAACACAATGGAAAAAGCTTTAAATGGAAATGCAAAGGGAGATTCACAATTACATAAAAGTTCAGTTGTTCACTATGCAACGTAATCAGGGTGACTAAGATTTCTCAGTTTCAAAATAACCTATCAAACATGGAAAAATTGTTAACACTATGCAGAGTTATGTTGAAGTTAATATTAGTGTGTAGTTTGTCACACACTTAACAATACAATCAGGTCTACAGGTTATACACATTTAAAAGAAACCACATTAGAGAATAACGTGCATATATCTAGAAGAGAAGATCAGCAAAACGTTATCAATTACAAAAAACTTCACTATAATAATCAACGTTGTTCATTACACAACTTAATTCAGGTTCACTGAGGTAATAAAAAGGAATATATGCAGAATAACGTCACCTAACCACAGCTAACACTGTCTCGAAACCTTGATCCATATTTGGTAATATCAATACTAAACATTATCAATGGAAGTTATCTTCAATTCCACAATAGCACCTTCAACACTTATCATCATGACCAGCATTTGCAAGGAAGTTATCAGTACACAACTGGTGGAAAACTGATGGAATCATCATAGGCATAAAAACAGAACTACCATTCGATGGATCAAAATAGTATGTCAGCTGAGAAGACAACATTGGAAAAGCACCCTGCATGAAGCAAAACAATCCAAATTAATACCAATGCCTCAAAAATGACAAATATAGCGCCAACATAGGTGACGATACTACTAGGAAACATTTTCCAATGCTATACACAATAACATTCACAAATGTAAAAATAATTGAGTATGCATAGTAAACTGGCCAGATTTTATAACTAACCAACGCACATAGAATTCACCAAAATGTTCACCACAATGTCAAATGTTGATCACTACAGAACTTGATGTGCATCCCTAGCCTAAAATGACAGGAACAAACATCGCCAACCTCATACATATAAAAATAATCATATTTACCTGATCCCCAAGCTGTTGAACGTGCGGAGCTGTAGATGGTATGTTAAATGTTGGCAATGTGATCTGATATGGAAACTAAATAATTAATTAGTAACACAACATATAACACCTATATATATTACATTAATAAGAATATTAGAAATGTACTTATTGCATCATTTGGGAGTAACTTGTGCGAGAAGAAAAAGGACCACTTAGAAAATACAATTTCTTCAACACATGCAATTAAACACACTGAAAATTTTAAAATAACTACTAGCATCAAACCAAATGAAGAACGCCTGAGGAGTTGATGTAGAACAAGCCACATCATTCATTGCCATCTTCTTTGATGTCCTCCGTTTAACTTGATCATATTTCTTTTCGACTATACTCTTAAACCTCTTATTTCTAACCCCTTTTTGGCAAGAACTAGGAGGATTTAGTACATTCTATGGCAAATTCAAATTCTTCTCTTGCCCATCTTGCTCACAATGTATAGAACCAACATCAAATTCAATTAGTTTCTTGAACTCCGTTAAATACTTTTCACAATGAGCCCTGGCATTCAAGTTCGATTGGCTAGCTGTAATAAATGAATTCATCTTTCTCATCATTTACATCTTCCAAACAGAAGAGCAAACCATAGGCTCTTTCCCAGTAGATATTCCTAAATCAAGGTTTTGACCATCCTTTATGCCCCTACACCACCTCTGGTTTATGTATTTATCGGGCACTTGGTTAACACAACATGCATGTAGTACCCTCAAGGAATGGGAACATAAAATCCCAACCTCTGTAAACATCTGACAAGTATAATAAATAATGCCTTCCTCTTCATTAAAAGTTACAATATGGCGAAACTCATATGGCTCATGTCCAGGAAATTCACTTGTAACCCTAAAACCTCATACCTCAAAAGACCTGTCAGATGTAGAACTATCAACTTCTTTGTACTTATATGAAGCACCATTAATGAATGCCTTCTCAAACATCAAGAAAGCTTCAATGGTATACACAGACAATGCATGCTTCAAGATGTTTATTGAAGGGAAAACCATTTCTGCAATGCCTTTGCTACATCGATGATCTTCACCATTCTCTTTGCTCCTCCACTCAGACACAACATCACAAAAGATATTATAAAAATCACAAAAATTAGCTGTGGGACGCAACCTTCTTTTCAAAGATCTGTTAGTTATTTCACTCTGTTGTGAAGATAAAACACCTCCAGAAAAATAAGATTTAGAGAAAGTGGGGCACCATTTCTCTTACAAACTGCACAAGTTACAAAGCCATCAATTACCACTACAATTGTACTTCGATATCATCCTGAAATTAAGAAAGCAAGTCATAAGCACTACAAACCCAATTAAGCACATAGAAAATATATAAGAACATACTAGTAGAGTAGATCCCCTTATCGGGCCTAAAATAGATATTTAACAAATAAAACAACATATAATAATTAATATAAGCATTTAATTCAACTATGATCATCCCTTAAAAAGGCCTAAGTAAAGGTTAAAAATATAGAAACCAAATTCAACATGTATAGAGAACATTTGAAATACTATGCACATACTTCATCATTGGCATACCTTTCCTAAAAATGCTGAAACTCATCCACTGTGTCACATTCCATCAAAACTCTACTAAAAATTTTAGTGAATCCTTCACTGGATCTAAGGCCTCCAATATTTTTTTCTTGAGTTTTTAATAATATGCCAACAACACAAACTATGGCAAGCAAGAGGGAACACCATCTTAATAGCAGAAGCCATGGAGAATACTTGATCTGTCATCACTGTAATTGGTTGTTTACCACCCAGAGACTTTAAGAAAGTCTTGAACAACCAAACAATTGACTCAATCTTCCCATTTAACAAAAATCCACAACTAAACATAACATTCTTTGAATGATGATTCATTCCAACAAATGGTGCACAAATCATGTCATACTTGTTTGTTCGATATGTTGTGCCAAAAACCACCAAATCGCCAAAAAAAGTATAATCATCCAACATCTGCTTATCACGCCAAAAAAAACTCACTAAACAATTATTGGCATTAAGCTCAAATGCAGAAAAGAAATCAGCTTCATGCTTTATACGTTTATTAAAAATTTCAATTGGTGAGTGCGCATCTCCACCATCAAATGTTCTATCTTTGAATTGACTGAGCTTGTTGTATACATATCGCAAACCATACCCCAAAGAAGGAGATCCCCTAGCTTGTTTCGTAAGCACACAATATGCATCAGTAACTCCTACTCCCGACTCCCTAAGCTACTTAACAAACAAAATATCATCCTTAGACACTTCTCGATGTGAAGGCAACAAATGACGCTTACTTGGACTACACAACGGATGATTATGCTCAACGTCATGGCCAGTAGCTATCTACTTGCCATCCTCGTCTATATGAAATTGAATAAATGCTTTGCAACCCGTCCTCACGTCTACATTTGTATGGCTCTTGTGATTATGACCTTTATCTTGCTTGAACCCTGCTTTCCAACAACAAAACTAACGCATGCATAACCCTCCTCCTTTAGATTTGCATCTATGATGTATCTTAGCGAACACTAAAGCCAACCTTATATGCATAGTCATTATAAATATGGAACGCTTCACGTTCTGATGTAGCTTTAGACCCAACCAACACCTTTCGCATAGGTTGAACTTCAGATATGTCTTGATCTTTGAACCCAAGTCCTAAAAACAGCAAAAACAGTGAACAATACTTCCATTATTAATGAACTATGATGTGTACAAAAGTGAACAACTACACAAACACAAAATACAAAAAGTGTGAACACCAAATTCAGATATGAAAACTGATGTATATGTGGGTGGTAAGTGAACCAAATCAACTCAAACTCAAACTAAACAAGAATCAACCAAAGAAAAGTGAATATGGTGGAAGATAGTTTGAGATGGTTTGAAGAATAATAACAAAAAGAACAAGGATAAACAAGACCTTGTAATTAAGATAATCCTTTACGGAGCCACTCAATGACTTGATCTTGGGCTAATTCTCTTGTCTTAACCAAGGAATCACTCCAATTGGAAAAGGAAGAGAACCTAGAACACCACTTGAATTAGCCAAATTCAAGATATAGAACTAGGAATTTTTGAGACACAAATAAGAATCACTCTCAAAGGTGCTTGTATTACTTTGGAAATCTCTTACAATGCTGAATGATTAGCTTCACATGCCCCTCCTCTTTTATAGACTCAGCAAAAGACAATCAAAAGACTCAAATAACTCCTAACAATTAAAACTAGCTAATGAAAAGTCTAAGAAAATGAAAAGACACATCATAAAAGGGGGTGGGGGAGGTTACAAGGAATATTCTAGGATTTTTGCAGCTGATTACATCAATCTAGAAGCATCTAAAACGTGCACCATATCAGCCACACAAATATATGTAACCTAAGACTCTTCATATTCCCAGCATTAATCCTTGCAACTGCCTCAACTTCAACAGCGCATAACTTCCAGAATACTCGGCCAAATCACGCGTTCTTGGGCTTGTTAGAAAGCCCTGGAAGTCTATTTTCCAGAATGGGCTCATTTGCTCAATTTGGATAAGCGGTTTGAAAGTTATGGCCCAAACAATGCACCTATCTCAGACTGGACTGGATCAGCATAACGTATCTTTGAGTGATATTTTGCCCAATCAAATGATGTCCAAATTAAACAAACTTGGGCTTATTTGAAAGCTGAAATCTTAAACTTCAAAACCATGTGGAGCCTCAAGTTGTGGGTCCACTTGAGCTTGTCCAAAAGTGGTCACAAAAATCGGGTTCCGCAGGGATGAATTCAGCGCCAAATTTCTAGCAAAGCTTAACCTCTTTTTGACCTCTTCATAGTGTCGTGAGTCTTTGAACTCACTTAATAAGACCAAATAATCACACTTCCAAGCATGATCTTCTTTGACCCTTTTCTTCTTTGAAATTGGTCTTGAATAAAAATGATGCATATGGAAATATGCATCATACTCCCCGGGTTGTTTTGAGTTTGTCCTCAAACTCAAAGGGTTGGCAAGCCTCTCAAGAAAGGGGTCGCGCTTACAATATGGGAGCTTTTGGGGAAGGAGGTCACAAGGCATCACCTCTAGAGAGATATAGAAGAGGGTGAGGGGAGGATGATAAAACGGGTCATATCTGTGAGGAGAAGAGGCGGAAGTGGGAAATCTTCTTTGGGGGCAAGGGTTTGGGAAGGATGAATGAGGTTTAAGGCTTGTCGGTCCTTTTGTGGTTTGAAGGGTTGGGAAGGTTGAATGGGGGTTAAGGTGAATTCTTCTTGGGTCAAGAGTTGCTTAAACTTTTCAGCAACCCTACATGGCTTCATCACTTCAAGGTCTTTAACTACATGCTCTTTAATTCTTGGGGTTATGCTCAAATTCACCTCATTATCTTCTTGGCACCCTTCTTGGGTGAAGGATTGCTCGATTTCTTGCACAATCTCTTCTTGCTTCAACTCGGATCTTTGGGTCTCAAGTTCAATGGTCTCTTCATCACCATAGTCATCAAAAACAAGAGGTAGGTCAACTAGGCTTGAAGCTTCCTCTCCTTGGATCTTTTCATCTTTGTTTGGCTTTTGAGAAACCTTCTCTAAGTGAAGTATTTCTTCTTTTTCAACCTTGAGTTCAATTTCTTCTTCCAGGCTTTCCTCCTGATCGTTCTCTTCTTTCACGGCTTTCCTTTCTTCCAAGGTAATGACCTCGTTGTTTGGGCAATCCGTGGATAAGTGTCCAAGCCCTTGGCACTTGAGACCCCTCCTAGGTTGTGGGGGAAAGATCATTTGTGGGGTTGGTTCTTTTTGTGGGGTGGAAGGGAATGAAACCGTGAGCTTAACGGAGATACTTTCTTTCATGGGCATGTAAGTGGATGGGTAAAAGGAATCCTTCAACTTACTACTCAATTTCTTCCAAGTTCTCACCTTTTCTTTTCCTTTCTTTTTTCGCTCAAACTTATATTTATTCCACCACTGAAGTGCACATCCTCTCAATCTTGAAATAACCACTTCGACCTTCTGTTGGTCATTAAGGATACAACAAGCAAAAACTCGTTCCACCTTAGATAACCAACCTGTGAACTCTTCCTTTTCGCCATGAAATTTTGGAATTGCAAAACAAGCATATCCAATATCAATAAGAGCTAGTTCTTTCTCCAAGTTCTTTGAAGACGGCATGAAGGATGAGGTCTAGGGTTCTTCGTGGATTGATTTGAAACGTAAGTTGCTGTGGCAAAGGTGGCACGGTCGTGCAAGGGGGCACGGTCAGGCCGTGCTATGCTTCGGCTGAAGAAAATGCAAAAAAGTAGAGTGGCACGGTCGTGCTTGGCGGCACGGGGGCACCGTGCTCCGTCTCGACTTGAAGATTTCTGGAAAAATGATATGGTACGGTCGTGTATGGTGGCACGGGGGCACCGTGCTGCTTCTCTGGTCTTCGAGACTCGGATTGCCGGTTTGTGCCTCTTTTTGTTTTTTGTATTTTGGCTTTTTGGGATGTATGTGTGTGTGATGTGGGTCACTTAAGAACCTTGGCTCTGATACCAATTGATGTAGATGTGGGTGGGAAGTGAACCAAATCAACTCAAACTCAAACTAAACAAGAATCAACCAAAGAAAAGTGAATATGGTGGAAGATAGTTTGAAATGGTTTGAAGAATAATAACAAAAAGAACAAGGATAAACAAGACCTTGTAATTAAGATAATCCTTCACGGAGCCACTCAATAACTTGATCTTGGGCTAATTCTCTTGTCTTAACCAAGGAATCACTCCAATTGGAAAAGATAGAGAACCTAGAACACCACTTGAATTAGCCAAATTCAAGATATAGAACTAGGAATTTTCGAGACACAAATGAGAATCACTCTCAAAGGTGCTTGTATTACTTTGGAAATCTCTTACAATGCTGAATGATTAGCTTCACATGCCCCTCCCCTTTTATAGACTCAGCAAAAGACAATCAGAAGACTCAAATAACTCCTAACAATTAAAACTAGCTAATGAAAAGTCTAAGAAAAATGAAAAGACCCATCATAAAAGGGGGTGGGGGAGGTTACAAGGAATATTCTAGGATTTTTGCAGCTGATTACATCAATCTAGAAGCATCTAAAACGTGTACAATATCAGCCACACAAATATATGTAACCTAAGACTCTTCATATTCCCAGCATTAATTCTTGCAACTGCCTCAACTTCAACAGAGCATAACTTCCAGAATACTCGGCCAAATCACGCGTTCTTGGGCTTGTTAGAAAGCCCTGGAAGTCTATTTTCCAGAATGGGCTCATTTGCTCAATTTGGATAAGCGTTTTGAAAGTTATGGCCCAAACAATGCACCTATCTCAGACTGGACTGGATCAGCACAACGTATCTTTGAGTGATATTTTGCCCCAATCAAATGATGTCCAAATTAAACAAAATTGGGCTTATTTGAAAGCTGAAATCTTAAGCTTCAAAAGCACATGGGCCCTCAAGTTGTGGGTCCACTTGAACTTGTCCAAAAGTGGTCACAAAAAATCGGGTTCCGCAGGGATGAATTCGGCACCAAATTTCTAGCAAAGCTTAACCTCTTTTTGACCTCTTCATAGTGTCGTGAGTCTTTGAACTCACTTAATAAGACCAAATAAGCACACTTCCAAGCATGATCTTCTTTGACCCTTTTCTTCTTTGAAATTGGTCTTGAATAAAAATGATGCATATGGAAATATGCATCAAAAACCCTCAAAGTTATTGAAAAATACTACAACAAATTCTATGAGGCTTCCCTGACAAAAGGCAGAATCACATATGGGTACAAAATTAAAAAGGGGAAGTAGATCATACAACAACCCTAGGTTGGAAATAAAATGAATAGTATGTAAAAAATTTATAAATAAGGACAAAAATATTAGTAGACACTTAATGAAATTTTTACTACGAATTATTTACAAGTAAGCCTCTACACCGTAAGAATGAGAACTCAAGAAAAGAAGACCAATACCTAAGTCACAAATAAATTCTCACACTATAAGAACGAGGAATGATATATGAAATTTAAAAATGTATCAACAATAACATTCACCATTAAAAGAATTGGTGGCATCCACCGGGATTACTTCGCGTAAAGGTTGAACTTCAATAATTTCCTGATTATTGAACACATTTTCTATAAAACATTGATGATCTCATAATAAGCAAGCAAATAAATATATCAATAGCACAGACCGTACTCAACAATACAAGCATAACAACAACAAAAAAATAACCAATTGAATAATAATGAACATTATCGCATGTACAAGTGAACAACACTATAAAAAAACACATGACAGTGACAAATTCAGAACTTTAAATAGCAAAATAAACAATCAAAACATGATAATGAAGAAGGATAAGCTATATAAAGAACAATATCACAATGTTTTAAAAAACCGCACTATAATTAGCATTATGATCAAACAGTAATCAACCAAACAAAGATCAATAATGAACAATACCACACCACTTAAAAAAACGCATGACAGCTACAAATTTAGAACTTTAACAAGCAAAATAAATGATCAAAACATGATAATGAATAAGGACAAGCCATAAAAAGAACAATATCACAATGTTTTAAAAAACCACACTATAATTAGCATAATGATCAAACAGTAATGAACCAAATGAAGATCAATACTGAACAATAACACACCACTTAAAAAAGTGAACTTTGAAACAAAAAAAAAAAGATCAAACCATATATCACTCACCATTTATGACTTGATCTACCTTATTAACCTCATCATGCAAAGATTCCGCATTAAACAAAGCTACAAAAAAAGAAGGGAATAAATCATCACTAATATCTTCTACCAACAAATCCAAATATATGACAACAATAAACCATTAAATTACATATGTATCAAACTTTTAGCAACTGTGCAACCTTCAATTTCACCTTCTCTACCTTCCACAGTGCTCATTTCCATATTTAAATTCAGAATTGACACAAACCAAAAAGATTTAACGTTCGCAAAAGATAAAAGCCAACATTAAAATGAAAGAAATGAAGCAAATCAACACCAACATGTGAGAGAAGCTTCAGCTGGCAAAACGAAAGAGAAATGAAGGAATAAAATTCGCCCAATGAACATACTGCAGCCAGATCACAAAATCGCCATACCCATCTTGCTTTTTGTAGCCAAGTAACTGTTGGAACCAAAATGTAAAAAGAAATAGAACTCATGAAAATAAATTTGGGGGGAAAAAAGGGTAATGTGGCAGTTACACATGGTGCTAACATGGCTCGGGAGCAAAAACTCCTAGGTGCATATAATAATTTGCACACTGAAACAACGTGAAGTGGCTTGCCATTCGCAGAGACGAATGGTCTTCTTCCTCCAAATTCACCCGCGGCATGCAACTTCTCGTGCAAGTCCACGTCTCTTCCTGTGAAACTTAGCTTAAACAAAGGATGCTTAGTCTTCATTAATTACCAGCGGCATCAGTCGTATTCCACGTTTCGGAGGAGAATTAATTGCTTTCCATACCTAAAATTAAAGTGTCTTGTCCACGAAGTCTTGCTGAAGTATTCTAGCTTCACAAATGCAAGGGTTTGCAAAAGGGAATTAAGAATGCATTTGGGTAGAAAGGAGAAAAGCAGAATCAATGTAACCAAGAACCAAGATAGAACACAAGTGGACTAGCAAGGGTGATTGGAAGACCCACCTTGGTTTGCACACTTGGGCAATCTTCTTTCTTTAACTAAGTTACATAAATGAATCAACTTCTTAGTTGAATGAAGAAGACCTAGAGACCCACTTGAGATTGCCACATTCAAGATATAACACTACGAATTTTTGAGAGAGAATAGAGAGAGTTTTCACAACTTAAAGTTTGAATTCATTCAAGTGTGTTTTTTTATGACCTAAGGCCTCCCTGCAAGAGAGGGAAAAAGGGGGCCATACACGTTCATAAAGCAAGAGGGAACCAAAAAGCAACAACAAAAGCTGAAAAGTACTTTATGCTTTTTGTCAGCACTTTTCAGTTTACAATTGTCAACTTCAAACAGCTATATCTCCTAGCTTTCTTACTCAAAGTGGGTTAAACAACCCTTGCTAGAAAGATTAGGAAGTCAGCTTTCACATGGCTTAAGTTGGCAGTAATTTGGAGCTACCGTTCTTGAGATATAGGCCCAAAGGTGCAGCATGTGCAGGCTAGGGTAGTTTCTGCAGCATCTAGAAAATGGCTCCAATTGACTTATTACCTAGTGACCTAACCTAGAACTCTTTATATATCCTTAAATCTAACATATTAAGGGTTCCAAAAAGTAGATTTTCAGCCCCTTAAATCCACATTAAGCTTGGGTAATCAAGCTTGCAAAATCGGGCTAAATTCTTGCCGAACTAGACAGCATGTGCAACGCATGATTAGTGACTTCTTGGACCATGGCATGAACCTCCTTGACCTCCTTGGTGATTGTAGAGTCCCCTAGGCTTGTGGGTTGGTCTTCAATCGGTTCCAAGACTGGTCCCCATCATACTCCCTAAATTGGTTGGAGTTTGACCTTAAACTCAGAAATTGATCATCTTCATCATAATATGGACTAAGGTCAGCCACACTAAAGGTGGTCGAGACTCCATACTCTCTCAGTAGGTCGATCTTGTAAGCATTAGGACCAATCTTCTCAATGATCTCAAATAGACCATCCGACCTTGGCATGAGCTTGGATTTGCGCTTGCTAGGGAATCTCTCTTTCCTCAAATGAATCCTAACCAAGTCTCTCGATTGAAATTGAGCATCTTTCCTATGCTTGTTGGCTTGTTGCTTGGCTTGCTCATTAGACTTCTCAATTCTTTTCCTAATCTTGGTGTGTAGCTCTTGGATCTCTTTTGCTCTTTTCTCGGCCTCCTAACTAAACTTGGTAGGATTGGGGATTGGAATAAGGTCCAATGGCATCCGAGGGTTGTACCCATACACCACTTGGAACGGGGGAAACTTGGTTGCCTTGCTTGGAGCTCGGTTGAGGGCGAATTCCGCATGAGGAAGCAACTCATCCCACCCTTTGATGCTTTTCTTGACTAGAACTCTAAGCAAAGTGCCCAAAGTCCTATTAATCACTTCGATTTGACCGTCAGTTTGGGGGTGGCATGTAGTGCTAAACTTGAGGTGAGTGGCAAACTTTCTCCATAAGGTAAGCCAAAAGTGACTCAGGAACTTGGTGTCCCTATCCGACACCATGCTTCTTGGAATTCCATGGAGATGAACGATCTCCTTGAAGTAGAGGTTGGCAATGAAGGAAGCATCATTGGTGGTATGGCATGCTATGAAATATGCCATTTTTGAGAATCGGTCCGCCACTACGAGGATTGAATCTTTGTGCCTTTAGGTTCTTGGCAAACCTGTGATGAAGTTTAAGCTTACATCCTCCCAAGGACCTTGAGGAATGGGGAGAGGAGTGTAAAGGGCTTGGGGCCATGAGTGACTCTTGGTTTGTTGGCAAGTAGAACACCTTCTTACATAATGCTCTACATCCTTGGACATGCTTGGCTAATAGTAGTGTTCCTTGAGTATGGAACAAATCTTCTTAATGCCAAAGTGCCCGGCCAAAGCCTTGCCATGAAGCTCTTGAATTAAAAGCTCTCTAAATCCACACTTAGGTATGCAAAGTTGTGTTTCTTTGAAAAGAAACCCATTATCCAAGTGAAACAAACCGTGAGCATGATCGGTGCACTTCTCATATATCTCCTTGAAATCTTCATCTTAGGCATACAACCCCTCAATGATCTCAAAACTAAGGAATTTGGACTCCAATGTAGAGAGTAAGAGGTGCCTTCTTGATAAAGCATCTTCCCCTTTGTTGAGTTACTTGACTTGAGGTGGATCACAAAATGAAAGGCTTGTAAGTACTCTACCCACTTGACATCCCTTGGGTTGAGCTTGTGTTGCCCTAGTATGAACTTAAGAGCTTCAAGATCCAAATGAAGAATGAATTCTCCTCCCACCAAGTAGTGCCTCCAATGCTCCAAAGCTCTCACAATTGCATAGAACTCCTTGTCATAAGTGGAGTACTTCCTCTTTGCATCATTAAGCTTTTCACTAAAGAAAGCTATAGGCCTTTTCTCTTAAGGTAGGACTGCCCCTATCCCCACAACGGAAGCATCACATTCCACTTCAAATACTTTGGAGAAGTTTAGAAGGGCAAGAACGGGTGCACTAGTAAGCTTACACTTGATTTCTTCAAAGGCCCTTTGAGCTTGCTTGGTCCATTCAAACCTTTTGGCCTTGAGCACCTCGTTCATGGGGGCAACAATGGTGCTAAAATCTCTCATGATCCTTCTATAAAAAGAGGCTAAACCATGACAACTTCAAACTTGTTGGATGGAGGTAGGAATGGGCCACTCATGGATGGCCTTAACTTTGCTTTCATCCACATGAATCCCTTGGGCCAAAATAACATAGCCCAAAAATATGACTTGAGAAGTGAAAAAGTGACACTTCTCCAAGTTCCCATAGAGCTCTTCTTGAGCTAGGATACTCAAGACTTGATGTAGATGGTTGACATACTCTTCTTCACTCTTGCTATACACCAATATGTCATCAAAGTAGACAACAACGAACTTGTCAAGAAGGGGCTTTAGAACTTGGTCCACAAGCCTCATGAAGGCGCTTGGTGCATTGGTCCACTCGAATGGCATTACAGGCCATTCATAGAGACCTCCTTTAGTCTTAAAGGCCGTCTTCCATTCATCTCCTTCATAAATCTGAATTTGATAGTAGCCACTTCTAAGATCAATCTTGGAGAAGATGGTGGCTTCATGAAGCTCATCTAGGAGATCCTCCAATCGTGAAATAGGATAGCGATACTTGATGGTGATTTTGTTGATCACTCTACTATCCATACACATTCTCATTGACCCATCTTTCTTAGGAACAAGCAAGGCCGGCATGACACATAGGCTAAGGCTTTCACAGATCAAGCCTTTAGTAAGAAGCTCATCCACTTTTCGTTGCACTTCTTGAGTTTCTTGTGGGTTCATTCGGTAGGCCGGCTTGTTTGGAAGAGTGGCACCAGGAATAAGGTTAATTTTGTGTTGTATGGATCTTTTGGGGGGGAGGCCATGGGGAACCCTACTTGGGAAGACATGTTCAAAGGCTTTAAGGAGAGGGGTAAGCAAAGGATGGGAAGAATCCTTAGCTTCGGCCGGTTCATAGCCAAGTAAAATCCAATCCTTGAAATCATCATATTCATAGAGTTGGGAATGGAGAAGGGTGGTGCGAAAGACATCCATACTAGAAGTGTCTTGAGTCTTTCTTTATGAGGTGGGTTTGAGAGGGGTGAGGGTGATTTTCTTATGTTCTTTGGTCAATGTGTAAGTGTTCAACCGACCATCATGCATCACACTTCTATCAAACAACCATGGACGTCCTAAGGGGACATGACAAGCATCCATGGGCACAATATCAAACCAAATCTCATCCTTATAATTCTTGCTAATTGAAAAGCTAAGTAAACAACGAGAACAGATTTGCAAACCTTTACCTTGATTGATCCATTGGATGGTGTAAGGGCTTGGGTGTGGAGAGACCGAAAGCTTGGGCTTCTCTACAAGAGTTTTGGAAGCAACATTGGCACAACTTCTTTCATTAATAATGAGAGAGCAAACCTTCCCTTTCATGGTACACCAGGTGTGGAAGATGTTCTCCCCTTACTCCATGTCATTTTGGGAAGCAAGACCACTCAAGGCTCTTCTTATCACAAGCATCTCTCCTTCATCGGGACCTTCTTCAACTTCTTCAAGGGCTTTGGTCATGAGAAGCTCCTTTTCTCTTTCATCATTCTCATCTTCTAGCTCCTCGCAAGAAGCTTGATACTCAGCTAAAGTGACAAATCTTTTGTTGGGACACTCGGAAGCAAAGTGTCCAAGACCTTGGTAACAAAAACACCTCTTCTTATCACCGAGTTTTGGAGGGCGTTTATGGGGGATTGGGTGGAGAGGGTCTCGGATTTGTGTTTGGGGTATATTTAGGATGGTTGTAGGAGAGCTTTTGGAATGGGTAAGGACAAGGATTAGGCTTGGAAGCCATGCCCTTGCCCTTGACTCTCTTTTGTAGCTCCACTTTGTGAGCTAGGACACTAAGCTCATCTAGAGAGGTATAAGGGTGGAGTTCAACCACATGAGCAATTTCTTCATTCAAGCCACTTAAGTATCTAATCAAAGTTTGAGATTCATCCTCCTTCAAATCACATTTCAAAAACAATTGCTTAAACTCTCTATTGTATTCTTCTACACTCTTAGACCCTTGTTTGAGGTGGTGGAGTTTAAGGAAGTTGTCTTGCAAGTAGTGAGGGGCTAGAAATTTGGACTTAAGTTTGGACTTCATTTTCTCCCAAGTCGAAGACTCTCTCAACTTACTTGTAACCAATCCAAGAATACATTCGGATCAAGTTGACCTTCAAATTCGGGGATGTCTACCTTGAAGTCACTGTAGCTTCGGTCATGAGGCCTATAATGCCTCCTTGATCTTCTTGCATACACATCCTCATCGTAATCACCAAGGGAATTGCTTTCTTCATTATCTTTGAAGCATTCAAATCCACTTGCTTGCTAGTACTTCTTATGCTCCTCAAGTTGCCTCTCTTCTCTTACATCATTTGACCAAGTTGAGATAGCAAGTACTTGACTTGGGCTTCTAATTTGGCCTTCTCTCTAAGGGCTTGCTCGGCCACTTACTCGGGAGTAAGGCTTGCAGACATAATGGCTTTGGAGTGAGGACTTATAGTTTTAGGACGGGGAGGGGGTGGCATGGTCGTGCGAGGTGGCACGGTGTGGGCGGGCTCGGTGGTAGAAGGTGAATTTTAGGTGCTGGAATGAGGCACAATCGTGCTTATGGGCACAGGCTGGCCGTGCTCAGCTGCTACAATGGTAAGAGGTGTACTGGGAGATGGCACGGTCGTGCCACTATAGCACGGGGTGGCCGTGCTATTTCTATGGTTAGACACTGTTGGGAAGTTGTGAAGGAACGTGTTTGGGCTGTTTTGTGGGTTTTGTGTTTGGGATGTGTTTGGGGGATGGAAGCTTGATCAAGAGGGTAGCCTAAGCTCTGATACTACTTGATGTATTCTAGCTTCACTAATACAAGAGTTACAAAAGGGAATCAAGAATGTATTTGGGTAAAAAGGAGAAAAGTAGAATCAACATAACCAAGAACCAGGAGAGAACACAAGTGGACTAGCAAGGGTGATTGGAAGACCCACCTTGATTTGCATACTTGGGCAATCTTCTTTCTTCAACTAAGTTACAGAAATGAATCACCTTCTTAGTTGAATGAAGAAGACCTAGAGACCCATTTGAGGTTGCCACACTCAAGATATAACACTAGGAATTTTTGAGAGAGAATGGAGAGAGTTTTTATAACTCAAAGTTTGAATTCATTCAAGTGTGTTTCTTTACAATCTAAGGCCTCCCTTATATAATAAAAGCCTTTAACAAGCTGCAAGAGAGGGGGAAAAGGGGGCTATATACGTTCCTAAAGCAAGAGGGAACCAAAAAGTAATAATAAAAGCTGAAAAGTGCTTTATGCTTCTCGTTAGCACTTTTCAGTTTACAATTATCAACTTCAAACAGCTATATCTCCTAGGTTTCTTACTCAAATTGGGTGAAACAGCCCTTGCTAAAAAGCTTAGGAAGTCAGATTTCACATGGCTGAATTTTGCAGAAATTTGGAGCTACCGTTTGGGAGACATAGGTCAAAAGGTGCCGCATGTGCAAGCTAAGATGGCTTCTACAACATCTGAAAAATGGCTCCAATTGACTCATTACCTAGTAACCTAACCTAGAACTCTTTATATGTCCTTAAAGCTGACATATAAAGGGTTCTAAAAAGTAGGTTTGCAGCCTCTTAAGTCCACATTAAGCTTGGATAGTCAAGCTTGCAAAATCAGGCCAAATTCTGGCTAAACTGGGCAACATATGCAACGCATGGTTGGTGACTTCTTGGACCATGGCATGAACCTTGTTGACCTCCTTGGTGCTTGTAGAGTCCCCTAGACTTTTGGGTTGGTCTTCAATTGGTTCCAAAGGATGGTCCCCATCACTTGCCCTCCTCTTCTTTTTTTTTTTTTTCATTAGATGGTAATATAATATAATTATAATGTATAATATAATGGCAAAGGGAAAATTAAACTTGAAATCTAACATATTTAAGACATCAGGTTTAATAACTAAGCTAAAACCTCATTAATAGAAGTACTGCTAGCTTTGCTGCCTTTAACTTTTTATTAAAACTGATATGATTTTGCTAATGATCAAATAACAGATAAGATTAACAAATTTAGTAACACTCAACAATAAATATCCATGTTAAATATGATAAATATTTCAACATTAAGAAATTAAAATTACATATGGCGGCGATTAAATGTTTTCAAAATTACCTTTTTATAAAAGGCAATTATCTTATCAAAGTAAGCAAAGAAAATCCCAACATCAAAAATCCACTACTCCACCACTCTTCTGAACTTACACCGGTGCCGAGGCACGACCACCATAACTGTCTATCGCCTAACCAGTAAACAGCACTAGCACCACATATTACCACCTATGTCTAGTTGTCCACGGCAAACCATTTGTACAGCAGCTCCAGCAAAGCTTCTCGACACACATGGTAAATTAAACCCAAATCCTAAAATTGAAGAATTTGGCCATTAAAAAGCCTGCAACTTCCTCAACTCTGAACTTGAATTCTCTCTCAGATCCTCATTAGAAGGAACTCAATTTCTTTCTTCCACTGCCATTTGAGTAAGAGGAAACATGAATAATCAAATCTGGAGTTTCCATAGAATATGGGTTGTAGGGAGTCCGGCTGCGATGATGGTTGTGCCACTCATTGGAACCAACAAATTTCGCTGAGCAATGTTCGTCCCAGTGTTGACGTACGTTGCTCCGTCTGTCAAGGTTGTTGGGAATATGTGTACGTGAGACATCCACTCATACCAAGAGTTAAAAAAATAAGTGGAGATAGAACTAGATGAGATGGGAGTAATCGGAATTAACCGCAAATAGAGACGTCAGTTACATATGAATTCGAGCAGCTCCGATTCGATCTGAAGAAAAATTACTCGATTCAAATTTGAAAGAAAAAAATTGGAGTCCGAGCTTGACAAAATAATTCGAAACCAAGTAGGATTCAGATTGGATTCGAAGTAAAACCAAAATTCGATTCGATTTTTTAATTTGATCCGACTAATTTTTTAAATATTTAAAATTAAAAATTTGTAGAACTAAAAAATCTAACTGCCCCCGTTGCTTTCCAAATATGATTTTTAAATTTAATTTTTTTTGTCAGCATGTTCTTTTTATTTTTAATGGGTAAAGGTCGAAACCTTAAGAGACTCCCTACCCACTCCAATTAGCTGCCCCTCTCCAGTCCCCTTAATGTCTTGAGTTCTCATCTCGACAATCCTTACTAGCTGTCATCTCATTCAATGCTCTCTGCCTCTCCATTTGCTCGATCATTAGCCACACATCGCTGCCCTCAACCATATTACCAACCCTTTCTCCTTATCGACCGTTAACAGCAGCCTATGGAATATGAAATATATATGTTCTTTTATTTCTCATTTAATTTAAATGCTTGAAGATTTGGTTAGAATGTTAGACGTCGCATTGACAGCTGGATGAAATAAAATTGAATGAAACAATAGATCAAAATTATTCAGGACAAAAGGAATCATTCTGGATCAGATTAAATCTAACTTCGATCTGATCTGACTCGGATCGGATTTGGTGATTCCCCTTCGATCCGTCGGATCGGATTCAGATCGAATTTTCAGATCCGAATTTAATTGGATTCAGATTTGGATTTAGATGTTCCAACATCCGATTCAAGTCCAATCTGTTGACATCCCTAACTGCGACTGTACTGAGGGTGCTTTAGGAAAACACAAAGGGGGTGTTTGGTAGGAATAGCGTTTTGGGATAAAAAAGCTGTTTGAGATAGA
Source organism: Carnegiea gigantea (assembly GCA_029747015.1). Taxonomy (NCBI): domain Eukaryota; kingdom Viridiplantae; phylum Streptophyta; class Magnoliopsida; order Caryophyllales; family Cactaceae; genus Carnegiea; species Carnegiea gigantea. The sequence goes on from JAKOGI010002288.1 coordinate 67,429, forward strand.
TTTTAGCTGCTTTGACCAAGGCAAATAATTAAATAAGTGCTTGGTAAACAATTGTGTGAAAATGCTTTTTGGGCATAAATAACTGTTTTTAAAACATATTACTTCCATTAGCCTTTTCAAAAGAATGTTTTGATAAAATGACACATTTGTCTAAGAGTTTAAAAAAGTCACACTACATATCATTAAATGATATTCATAGAATATTGCCTTCATGAAATAGAAAGAGTATCACGTACTATAAAGTATTGTTTGAAGGCATATATCGATATTATTTGAACCTAGTCAGATATTAAGGAATAATAAAAGTAGGGGTCTTTTCTTTATTTTTTTATTTGTTTTGGAGCAAAAACAAACCATTGAAACCAGACATGGCAAAACTGACCCGAGACCCGAAACTCGAACCGAACGACCTAGATCCATACCCAAACCGACACCTGAAATGGGATGAACTAAGTTGGATCCGAACACCTAGAAGTAAATTGATCCATAACCGAATGAAACCCAAATTATAACATGACCTGAAATGATCCACACCCGAAATGATCCGATCTAACTCAAACCTAATCCATAGTGACCTGATCCAAAGTGAACCAAAAATGGACAACCCAAACCCGAACCGAACCGTACCCGATTTAAAACCGATCTGATTCTTACCCGAATCAATTTTACCCGAGTAAGTAGTAACTTTTTTTGGATTTTAGTCTTTTTTGTTTTAGCGGTAATTTTGAATTTTTCAAACTTAATTATTTGAGTTTAGATGGGAAAAGAAAAACAACTTATGAGGAAATTTTACAAATGAAATCAATTGAAAACTTAAGAGGAAAAAATAAAATAGTTGATAGTTTTAAATTTTTAATTTGATAGATATGTAGTAGAAATATAAGAGAAAAAATATTTTGTCAATAGGAATTAAGAAAAGATAAGTATAATCAACTATTTATTAAACTTATTAGGATCTACCAATCCTATTTCACTATTTGATTCACTTAACGACTTAATGAAATGCACACTATGATTATAAATTTATAATATCATTTTGTGACTACTGTCAAAAATTCCGCACTATTGATCTATAATTCTAAATCATCTTTATAACATATTTAATTTTACAAAATCATATTCAAGAATGTGTGGTTGCATATGATCTCATAATAATGTGATTCATTTGAATTTTGGACAATTAAATTCCAAGTCTCGAATTTCGCTAACGAGCATTCACAATCACATAAATGTAATGCCAATTGGCACATATTCATATATTGTCGTTGCTTTTTAGTTTTCACTCATTGAGGATATGCAGATCAAGTTGTTAATCTCACAAAGATACATATTTGAATTTTGATGTGTGATCACTTAACGAGCTATCAAGGAACATTCATTTTATTACTGAAAATGTCGACTTGAACCAACTTACTTTCATTTACCAACTCCAAATCTGATGAACGTGAAGTTACAAACCAACACCAGGCTTTAAATAAAAATTTCATTATTTTGTTTCTTTTTTTAATTTTCAAGGCATATTTTGGTATTGGGGCTCACAAATGAGACCATTGACAAATGATTTGCGCTAGTTTGGTCTACTTATTTTGTCATCACATGAACTCAATTGAGATGCTTGAAACTTGGCTTAATGACACGTAATCTTTTGGATAATGGTACAACACATTTGACATATGGTTAGGGATGGGCTGTATACTTGTATTTGTAATTTACCAACTTTCTTAGTAAATTTAGAACTAACCCCATATAATTTTTCATATATATATATATATATATATATATATATATATATATATATATATATATATATATCATTAACCTATGAATTAAAAGATGAATATAGAGTAAATGGGTTTGTCTAATTAAACGATTTTTATATTTTAAATACAATTTAAGAGCAAAGAACAAAAGATGGTTGCATTGAATAATATACTAATTCGAACCCGACTTGATTTATACCCGATTCGATTTACATATGACCCAGACATTGAACTGACACCTGCCCGACCCAAATTATGCTTGACCTATAACCGATCCGAACCGGACTACTGTAGATAACTCGAAACAAACCTAACCTGAATTCCACCCGAATCGAACCCTTACCGACCCGAACATAGTACACGTAAGTGACTCGAACCCGAACATCACCCGAACCGAAATGAACCCGACCCGAACATGGTTAACCCGTAAATGACCCAAATTCGAACTTCACCAGAACTGAACCCGAACCCGACCCGAACATAGTTGACCCGAAAGTGACCCGAGCTGAACTAAGACCGGACCCGGACCCGTACCCGACTCGAATTACCTATTTGTCAGGTCTAATTGAAGCTGTATTGTCTCTTTTGTTGTTTACATTTTTTTAGCCAAGTAGTGTATTTTTTGGTGTAAATTTTCTATGAATGTTTGATATTTGTAATTTAGATTATTCGGTCCCACTTTCGATTACATAGACAATGAGCTTTAGATTGATGTAAGTAAATAGCAAAATTTGATATTATGTTTTTTTTTTTATAGAAAGGAAGGGGTTATATTAGGTTCGAATAGATAAAAGAGTACATATCCTGCGATGCTTGGGATACAATATCCTCCGGAACATCGACCACCCAAACTCTCTGATCTTGACTAAAGGGTTGCCAATGAGCGAGGTGATGGGCAACTTTATTACCCTCCCTTTAAACAAAGGAAAAAGCAATGAAATTAAACAACTTAGCTAAATCTATAATGTCGCGAACAATGAAGCCCAGGAAATTATCATCAACGGTTTCCTTCTGCAATTTCTGGATTAAAGGGAGGCAGTCATCTTCTGCCTCAACATGAGTCCACCCCGACTCCCTCACCAGTTGAAGACCCCATAAGCATGCCCTTGCCTCCAGTAGAATAGGTTCCATAGCCCCCATGCTCTGTTGAGTCGCAGCCATACATGTCACCCTCGGAGTTCCTGATCACAACACCCAAGCCCCAACCACCCTCCCTCATAGTCCCCCATTAAAGTTCACCTTCATCACTCCCATAGGTGGCGGTCTCCAGGCTGAGTCGTGTTGCTCATGGGCCACCTCGTCGGCACACCGAGCACTTCGATAGCTCGACACAAATGCCAAGGCTCGATGGTTAAGGTTACTTAAGTTATAATCTGGTGACTGGAAAATGAACCGATTCCTCCCATTCTAGATCTCCCATAAAATAGCCACAAGGTTCCCCAGCTCTTCCACCGCTAAGCTCCTCACTGCCTCATCCAGATAATCCCACATTGTGAGAAAGGAACGATTCCAAAAATAATTTCGAAAGGGGCTTCCCTCCCAAACCTGGGTGGCAAGTGGGCACTGGAGTAGCACATGAACGTCCATTTCCAGAATATGACCACAAATGGCACACTCCGTGTCAATCGTCGAGATCCTTTTGGCTATATTATCCTTTGTTGGCAGAGCTCCATGACAAAGTCTCCATGCAAAAAACATTCTAACTCTAGGTGGGATGTCAAGCGACCAAATCGTCTTCCAAAGGGGTGTTTTATCGTGGGATGTCCCTTCCAAGTTCAGGAATTTTTGATGGATTTTCATATGATAAGCGGATCGAACTTAGAACTGACCCGACTGAGTGTAGTGCCAAATTAACTTATCCTTGAGCCACAATGTGCACAGTGGTATGTTCAAGATCACCTCGGCATCGCATGGCAGGAAAACGTCCCTCACAATATCTTCCCTCCAACACCCCCTATCCTTATCAATGAGTTCGCTCACTGTGGATAGCGTTGAGCCCTCAGGTCTGGGCGTAATGGGCTTGAAAGAGATCGGGCACGGCAGCCATGTACTCTCCCACAAGTCCAAAGTACTTCCGTCCCCAACAAGCCATCGAGAGCCACTAATCACCAAATCCCTCGAGCATAAGATACTCTGCCATGTGTAACTAGGGCAAGGTCCCAACGTAGCATCAAAAATATCCCCATCGCAAAGTATCTGGCCTTGAGTAGTCTGGCCATTAGGGATGAATTGTCTTTGTAAATTCTCCAAAATTGTTTCGCAAGCAAGGCTTGGTTGAATGCCTCTATCTCCCTAGGTCCTAACCCACCATCCTCCTTACGACGACAAAGATCATCGCCTTTAATCTAATGAATTTTCTTGGGTTCCGGATTATGGCCCCACTAAAAGCAGCTAATAGTAGACTGGATTGTTCGGCATAGCTCTACTGGCAGTTTAAAGACACTCATTACGTAGGCTGGGATGGCTTGAGCAACAGCTTTTATCAGCACTTCCCTCCCGGCCCAAGACACCAAGCGATCCATCCAATTCGTCAACCTCTTTTTGATGCGGTCCACTAAGAGCATAAAAGGTTTCTTCCGGCACTTACGCACAAAAGTGGGAAGTCTTAGATATTTATCATATGAAAGCACCTCTCGAATATCCAGGAGTGTGCAATACAAGCTCGTTTACCTGGTTTGACACCCCTACTAAACAACATGCTCGTTTTTGCAAGATTAATAGCTTGACCAGAGGCCTTTTCGTAAGATCTTCAGGATCTCTTTGACATACTCCGCTTGGTCAGTTTTCACCCCACAAAAAATAATCGCATTGTCCGCAAATAACAAGTGAGAGATCGAAGGCGCTTCATGACAAACCCTGTAGCCATGAATAGCTCCCACCTCAGTAGCTCTCCTTAGGAGCCCTGATAAACCTTCTGAGCAAAGTAAATACATGTATGGCGATATTGGGTCGCCTTGTTGGAGGCCTCTACTAGGAACAACATGTTCGGTGGGAACTCAATTAATAAGAAAAGCAAAGGACGCAGTTTTGACACACCTCATAATCAAGTCAACCCAACATTGTCGAAAACCCAACCGAAGCATAGCCTTATCCAAAAACGGCCACTCGACTTTATTGTAAGCTTTCGAAATATCAAGTTTGATGGCCATTGCTCCACCCACTCTATTATCTCCATGCATTGCATGGAAAATCTCATAGGCCGCCAGAATGTTATCTGTAATCAATGTCCCGGGGTGAAAGCACTTTGAGATTCAGAAAGTATAGAAGTCAACAGTGGTTTCAGTTTGTTAGAGAGTACCTTTGTCACCAACTTGTATATGACGTTGCAAAGACCTATCGGTCTAAAATCTTACATAGCCGTTGGATTTGGAGTTTTTGGGATTAGTGTCACACACGTATGGTTGAACCCCTATGGGATGGCGTGTCCATGCAAGACCGACAGGACTGCTGCCGTAACCTCATCGTCGACTACATCCCAGTATTTTTGGTAGAACCACGCATTATACCCATCTGGACCCGGGGCTTTGTGTGGATGCATTTGCGCCAGGGCCTTCTCTATTTCCTCCCCTGTGAATGGAGCGTAGAGATTATCGTTCATCTCAGGTGTAACTCATGGCTGCACACATTGAAGCACTTCCGCCATGTCCGTGTTATGGGATCCTGTAAATAGACCAGAGAAATACTCCACCACTATGGATTCAATTTTCCCAGGGTCAGTCTGCACTTCTCCATTCTCATTGGTCAGCTTAGCAATGGCATTCCTCACCTTGGTCATGCTTGCCTTCGAGTGGAACCACTTAGTGTTTGAGTCTCCATATTTAAGGAAGTCCACTTTAGTACGTTGGCACCACATAACTTCCTCTCGACGTCTCCATTCTCGAATGCGGCCCAAAACCTTGAGGCGTTTAGTTGCATTTCACTGGTTCCGTAGTTTAGCTTTGAGCTATTTAATGCGAGTCCCAATGTGACCAAAATGCTCGGTATTCCATCTCTGTAATGCCTTGGCACACTGCTCCGCTTTGGGCATATAGTTATGTAAAGCGTCCGCTTCCCCATCTTCACCCCACACCTCCTTAATTGTATCGATGCATGACGGGTCGACACACCACATATTTTCAAACCGAAAGCGCTTGTCGCGCCGCACCCTTAAAGCCCGTATCGGGTAGCACTTCAGGAGAATCGATAAATGGTCTGATAAATCTGAATCAATATGATAGACTGTAGCTTCTGGGTAGTGTAGGGACCACTCCACCGAGGCACAAAACCTATCCAACCTCTCCTCAACCACCACCGAACCTCCAACGCTTCTATGCCAAGTGAATCCATAACCTTCATAGCCTCGATCAAATAATCCGTTATCAACGAAAGCGTCTGTGAAAGCATCAATTTGAGCTTGGGGTTTTGAAGGCCCCTCGCACTTCTCTGAGTGATAGAAAATCTCATTAATGTCCCCTCTAATCAGCCAAGCAAGGGTATAATGGGATTTGAGATTCGAAATCATGTCTCCCGTTCTCCATTTGTTCTAAGATTCAGTCCACCCGTAAATTCCCGTAAAACGGCACACCAGGTTCTCCCCATTCAGTTTCACCGTTGCATCCATATGATGCAGTGAGTATGACAGTAAGTTAACTTCTGCTTTTGCCTCCCAAATAGTCCCAACCCTCATGCTCCACCTCGCGCATCAACAAACACACCATGATAACCTCTTAGAGGCTTCATGATTGCCTCCATTTCCAAATGACTTCTCTTGGTCTCCGATAAGAAGACCACCATTGGTGAATACCTTCGAATAAATCTTCGAAGGTCACAAACTACTTGGGGCTCACCCAACCCCCAGCAGTTAAGATACAAGACGCTCATTGACCTCGGTGGGACTGCTCAGTATTCTCCGCCTGTTTCATGCCATTCTGAGTAACATAACTAGCTTCCTTCACAACCCGAATCTTTTTGAGCCCTTTCTCCCTTTGCTTCCATCCAACTTGCATTTGAATGCTTCACTGCTGGGAGTAATAGTTGCATTCTCATCCACCACCATGTGAACTTGATATTTTGGTCCATCTCAGCCCTCTGCGAGTATGTAATGCTCTCATTCCTGGGCTTATTGAACTACAACTTCGCCTTCGACCACTGTCCCCCTTTGTTCCTATAAGGAAGGAATAATTGTTTCCCATCCTGAAGCTCTAACTCAACGTTCTTCCGATGTGATTTCAAAGGCGATGCTCAGAGCCAAGAGCCATATTGCAGCTCCTCCTTCGCCACATCGTCTGTTGTAGTTTCACATTCTTTGACGACATGCCCCAGCCTTCCACATCTATAGCAGAATTTCGGAAGTTTAACATATTTGATCTTGATCCACATCGGCTTCCCGCCCATCTTAACGCTAACTCCTCGATGCAACGGGCGCTCAACGTCTATGTCCACTCGGAAACACAATGATTTATCAGCACCGAGCATCATCGAATCATCACAGTCCACAAAAGTGCCAATCTGGGACCCCAGGAATTCCGCAAACTTCTTGGTTTGCCTTATTCCTGGGACATCAAATGCTTTAACCTAGAACCGAACATAGGTAAATTTGATTTCTAAAGTCTGCTCTAATCCCGTCCACTCCTTAATCAGCAGGAAGTTCCCATTAAAAGCCCATGGCCCTTCATCTAGAACATACTTCTTATCCGTTGCAGAGAAGAACTAAAAAAGAAATAGATTATCATCCAAGTCCCTCGCTACCAATCCCTTTGAGGGCTTCCATATACTTTTCAATACATTCTTCATAACAGAAGGGTTGAAACTACTGTCTGTTAGTAATCTGCGTAGAAGGCTCAGCGCAATCTCTTCCTTCTTCTCTACTAGCGTCTCCTCCTTGAACTCAACAAACATTGCTTCCTCTTCTGTTAGGCTTAGTCTACTCCATGCTTCCTCCAAGTTACCAGCCATGGATATCACATCACGGGTACAATGACATACGCGGGGCAGACCCGGATTGGATACGTGCACCAATGATCGTAAGTGACACTGTGGAAATAACGGCAAACAAGTTGCCAATCACCGGCCTACAGGGAGACCACCACTAACACAACCACCGCCCCACCAACCGAAGGGCAAGAGGCTCTCACAACCGGATTAGGGTTCCAGTCGGAGAGAGAATTAGGGTTTAATAACGCTCTCTGTTGAGGTCTTTACTTGGTCTACTTACCTATTATCACTAGATAAGATGTATTATTACATTTGATATTATGTTTTATATGAACTGAATTTAACGATTGAATCTAATAAAGATAACAAATATGTTCTATTAAAAGTAATTTAGAGAAATGGATATGAATGGAATTTTACCAAACATCTTCCCTAGAAACAACTAACTTTACAAAACAGGTTTTCCATAAATAGCAAACTCAAACAACTAATGCAAACAGCAAATTCAAACATCTAACAACTAATAGCTAATACAAACAACTAACAACTGTGGCAAGCAGGATCAAAATAATATAATCATTATCAATAAGCTAACTTATTAATGATAAATTAGATTTTACAATTAGTATGCTTAACCATCACCCAAAGCATGACAATTAACAAAATTGAAGTTGATATTGTTGTATAATAGGTCCAAGTTGATGCACTTATCTCTTACTGCTCGGTGTAGGATGAGGTAAATTCCGGATGGATTGTAACATGTGTCGTGATTTTTCATAAGGGTACGGTTTATTGCCAACACACTTGAGCGTGTCGTCCTCTAGCATGGATTATGCAAATAGGTTATAGACGAGCTAATCATGAAGCAAATTAGAGTAAATCATCTTAGACACCACTAACAATTAATTTTGGTAAACGAAAATAAGTCCGACTTATGTCTAGTTGCAATTTAATACTGATAGTAACTAATTTTAAGTCGAAGCAAATGTAATAGAATAAAATGATATAAAATGTTGCGTTGAACATGTGAGGTAGAGTGGACAACCATTTGCGTAACTACTCTAAAGGTTAAACTGAAGTAAAGCAAGCAAACTTAATCTGATTATGCTTGACCATTCAACCATTGTAGATCATAAATCTAGGAAGAAGGAGAGGAAAAGACTCCACCATTCTAGCAACTAACTGCCTCAAGTGAAGAAGAGTAGCAAAGGAAACACTGAATCAGGACCCCCAGTAAAATGGACCAAAACAGAATTGAGTTTGGACAGAGCAAATTTACGCAAGCTAAATTTGCATGAAACAAGCCAACTCAAACCAAAATCTAAGTGAACTTCAGACCAAAATGACCAACTCTATTTGAATTTCGTCAAAAACAAAATCAATTATACCAATTTTTTGAGCATACAAACAAATTTGAAACTAAAATAAAATGAAAATAAAAACTGGAAAATAAAAATCTCCTCTAATAAACTCCTCTCTCCCTGAATTGATGTTATTTTCTTCCACTTGTAGCCGAATTCCAACCTTTTCAATTAATCGTCAAATTAAATCCTCACCTTCAACCTTATAAATGATTGCTATTATTCCCAATTGATGAGATGATTATGGTAATGGAAAGGGGTTGATGAAGTGGGTAATGACGATGAGTATTGATGATGGTGAATGAAGGAGGAACAATGGAGATAAGAAGATGAAACAGTAGTGGATAAGATTGATTTTGGGCTTTTGGATTTTCTTGGGGAAAGAAGAGAAAGGAAGAGAGAGAAATTAAAGGGGGAGGAGGGACCATGTGGTCACGTGCGTTGCGCATGCAAAGAAGAACATTAAGTGGAAATTGGGCCGGGGGAGATTCTGGACAGAGGACCACAAGTGGTCCAAGAAAGAAAAATGAAGAACAGGCCCATCTGCGAAGAAAGGACATAGGGAAGTGAATTGGAGGGCGCACAGGGAGCAGCTTTTGAACCTCACATCAGGTCGTGGGGTACAAAGAACAAGCATGCGAGACTGGGAAGAGAAAAAGAAAGAGTGAGGACATTGGGCTACAGTACTCGGGCCAACGGCTAGGGCTTGGAGCTGGGCCATGCATTGTTGGGCCAAACGTCTGGCGGTCGTGTGTTCTTCTTGTTTTCTTTATTTCCAACTCTTTTCTTTTCCTTTTTAAATAATTCATTCTTTATTTTCTAATGTCCACAATTCCATAAATAAATAAAAATATATTAGAATCCTATTTTAATCATTTATTTTTGAGCAAATAAAAGATAATAAAGGGTATAAAATGACATAATTTTAGGTTGAACAATACTCCCACACCTAAATTTTGCTTGTCCTCAAGTAAAATGAAACTAAAAATGCTAGAAAAAGAAAACTAAAATCCTAATTCACTTTTGAAGGAATCACAGTTGAATCAAACCCTTTAAACCCTAGGTACCCCGAGTGGACAAGTAAGGTCTAATGAAGATTTGCAGAAGATATACCCACAAAATCTAAGAAGAATTTAAAAAAACCAGAAAATCTTTTTGCTATTTTTTTTCAAAAGCTCATATATACAACACTAGGGAAACATATACACATTCCAATCAACCAGATCACTAAAATAACCTAAGTGGTAAATCACATATAGACATAATGTCCACATTAAGAAACTCTTAGTCACTACTGATGACGTCTATACACAATCGTTCACCTCACTTAAAAAATATACATAAGCCCAACTGGTAAAGCCTCACTTTAGGGAATAGGTGGAACACTCTCACTCATATGTTTAAGATACAATAAGATTCACTCAATTCTCTTCCAATTATACAACCTACCATAGGCTTGGTAAGATTCTCATTTCTCCACCACTAAAATGCAAAATGCAACACGATCATCAAGAAGACCTTGCATGGGTTATAATGTGGCTAAGGGTTAAAAGAGTTAGGAGAGGAACAATCAATTTAGGAAATGAGGAGCTAAAAATCCATTGTCTAATGAGTAATCAAACACTTCTACTAACTATACCACACGCATGCGCTATCTAGGGCTGAGCAAAAAAACCGGGTACCCGGATCTGGCCCCGGACCAAGTTAGGAGTCGGTCCAACAAGGATCGAGATTGGTTCCAAAATCCAAGACCTGGTAGCAATCGGTTCTGGGTCTGGGTCCTAAAAATTTAGAATTGGAACTGGCCCCGATACCCGATTACCTAGTCTAAGTGCTATTTAAAAAACAATTAAAAATATATACACCAAATCAGAAACCCTAGAGGCTTAGATTTCATTTCTTCACTCCACCCCCTGGCCTTGCCCCCTTACTCTGTGTCTCTTGCTCTCTACTACTACTACTCGTTGTTGTGTGCCTACAGACGAGTGCCAAATGAACTGACCTAGAAACTCTCTCTCTTTCTCTCTAGTGAGTGGCAATATCTTTCTAGAACTGCTTCAAATTCTAAGTGTCATTCACCCATCTTGGGTCCTGAAATTTCTTCACCACTATTGTGGGACCCGCACGCTCTCACTTTTCTCTAATTTTGGGTGCTCTGAATCTCCTCCCTTGTATGGGGTTTCTAGAACATTCTCAACACGAACGATGGCAGAGGAAGAAGAAGATAAGGGTTGTGCGTAAGATGGGGTTCAATCACCCCACCGTTTCCATCTTCTAACTCTCGATATCTCTCGATCTGGTGTTGGAACTGGGACCAAAAATTTAAGAATCGGTCCAACTGGGACTGGGACTGGTCCTAAAATTCTTGGACCCAGTCCAATCGGGACTAGGCTCGGTTCCAAGAAATTGGATTAGGTACCCGGTCTTGCTTACCCCTAATGCTATCCTAACCTCTTATAAAAAAACACATCTCTTAAACACAACCATTGGAAATTAGTATGTAATGACAACATTTGCGAAACACTCTTATTCATAACACTTTTTCCCTTTTTTCCCCCTTTTCTAAGATTTTCATTCTTTTTTTTCTACTTTTTTTTCATTCATCACTTTTTGTTCGTTTTTCTCTTTTTATTTTTTCTCTTTTTTTTTAAGGAAAATAAATGAATGGCGTGTAAGAAAATAATGCAACTCAATTTCCAAATAGTCAAAACAATACACCCCCTCACCACACCCAAACATCCTAAATCAATTACAAAATAGTTAATCACTGAAAAGCTACCCATATACATTAAATTGTTACTCCACTAGACTTAGCTTGAGTATAGGGAAAAGTGTTTTGGCCAAGGCTAAATAGAAGGGTTCACAACAAATAAAAACAGTTAAGGTTCAAGGGGTTAGCAAAGGGTCAAACATTCAAATCAAGATGATAATTTGTCTATATGACTCACAAAACAAATGAATGCCTCTACCGTATCAGTATAATGCAAATGTTGTATGTGATTTTGAAGATAATCAAAGTAAGTTATGGAGATGTGATCATGAAAAAAACACACATGAAAGAAAAATATGAGACTAAAAATGATGAATTAGTCTTTAAGGCTCAAAACCTCATGAGTTCATCAATCAAAGTCAAGAAGCTTGCTTTAAAAATGTCAAGGGATAGGATTATGCATAACTATCACACTTTCTACCCAGTCCTATCATACATAGCATATCTATATACAACCTAACAACTAATGTACAAGAGAACATAATCAATCAGAAAAGTACATATTCTCCACAGCAAAAAATCTTTGTTGAATTTTTGAAATTTTTTAAAAATCTTTTTAAAACATAGTTTCCTCATCCCCACACCTAAATCACATAATATCCTCATTAAGAGTGAAAGGAAACATAAAAACTGTAAAGGAAAATGCTTATACAAAAAGAAAAGAAGACTTAAAAAGAAAGAAAAATGACACGGACTCTAAACTCAAAATGACACACACGGACTCTAAACTCAAAAATAAGGTAATAAAAAATAAAATAAAGCAACAAATATATACAAATGAAAACAAAATAAACAGAGAAGGAAAATAGGAACGATTATACCAGATCAAGGTACAGAAGTATACCTAAGATAGCCTTCTAAAATCTATTTAGATAGAGGCTCGTGCAGCATCAGTCACTCCCATATTAAGCTGAACATTGCTACTAGAATCATAACCAATTAGCACATGTAGTAGCTTATCAAACTTACATGAACAACTCTTAATTACATAGAAATAGTAAAAGTCAGAGAGTTGGAGCCAGAAAGAGCACATCCACCACGGTAAAGTAGTGGGCTCAACCATCATTGGCCTAAAAACTTTATCATCATGACCAAACCGTCTAGACAAATCGATGGGTCCTAAATCTACAAGTCTCTTTATTTCAATATGCATAAGAGTATGGTTCAAATTAGCATCCATAGGCATAAAATTCTCAGGCTGTAAAAAATTTAGACTTGGATGACTCAAGGAATAGAGTCACTATGGTGGGTTCAAAGAAAAATGACTCATATTCAACACAGAAATGCTCATCAACTATTTCATTTTCATTAAACCCACATGAAACACACTTATATTACACAGAGAAATTATTATCACCAAATTCTAAATTAATGGGCTCAACCATCCTCTCACGTGACGCCTATAAATAAATATGTTCTGGTATATTGAAGTTATGATGCTCAACTTTAGTTGTGATGCTCATATCTAACTTACTAGCACTTTCAAGTTTTTCATCGCCCTAACTCACTAGAGTGATTAAAACAGGTAGGTGGGTTGGTAGAAACTAGGACATCCTCAGTGACGTCTCTAGGTCTACTAGTTTGGGGTGCAAAGTTAGTGGGTAGAGACTTAGAGAGGTCATTCTCTTACTTTAAGTCAGACAAAGGTGTATCATCATACAAATTAAACCTAGTAAGATAAGAGGGCTCAAAATCATCATAAAGGCTAACTTTAGGTTTAGGAGATCCTAAACTATAGTTAGACTCATGCTAATTATAATCCTCCCTACTTTAATTAACATAAGCAATTCTCTCCTTCATAGTATCTATCATTTTGTTAGTTAATTCATTTATTATTTTTCCAAGACTCGAACATTTAGCATCAATATAATTATGATAAGGACAATTATGAACTATCATGATCAGAGGACTCATAATAATCACACAAAATAGAAAACTCATAAGAGTGAGATGGGTGATGATATGAGTCCCTAAAGTGTACTTGGTTGTAAGGATTAGCATGAAAAGTGTACTCTCCGTGAGTCAGGTATCTTAAGTTGTCTTTACTTTTTTCAAAGTCATAAGTGTCCCAAGCTAATTTTTTTTAAAAAAGAAATCCTAGTCCTCATCTTGAGTTCCAGACAATTATCCCAATAATCCTCTAGGACACATATACTCAACATAACCGCATAATTCAACATTCATACCAACAACATTGACTTCACAAATATCCTATTTTTCAAATTTTGGCTTAATTGAGCAACTTGTTTTTACATGGGTAAAGATGCCCCGCCCATTAGGCCCTTATCTCAGGGGTCATCAAATGGATTACAACGAGCAGGGAAGGGGGAGGATACCAAAGCCTAGGCAACAAGCCCAGGAACCAAGCCCAACCACATAATTGAGCATTCAATTTTGGCTTAATTGAGCATTTTTTTTACATGGGTAAAGATGCTCGGCCCATTAGGCCCCTATCTCAGGGGTCACCAATGGATTACAACGAGCAGGGAGGAGGGAGGATACCAAAGCCTAAGCAACAAGCCCAGGAACCAAGCCCAACCGTATAGCCATGCATAAAATACAACATATGGATCTCACTTGAGTCGAACTCGGGTGGAGAGTGTGGGAAAAGCAACACTGGCCATCCAGCCAAGTGCTCTTCGAGAGCTTAATTGAGCATGATAATCATTAAGTCTCGATAAATAGTTTCAAAAAGGTTTACGTTGAAATTGTGGAAAGTGAAAAACTGGCATTCTCGAAACTCTTTCTAAGTTTTTAAAATTTTTAATTTTTCTTTATCAAATTTTTTTTGTTTTTATCCTAAAATGGAAAAGAAAGAAAAAATGAAAAACAAAAACCTAAAAGAAAAATAAATAGCAAATCTAACAAAACTACAAATTTAGAATCATATACATTGAAAATCCAACAAAAATCAAGCATGTCATGAACAAAATTTTTTCCCATTTTTGCTAACCTAGAATAATGCAAAAAAATAAAAACAGAAAACTATTTCTGAAAATGTTAGAAAATTTTGGAAATTCTAGGGAAATTTTATAAAAAAATCAGAATCCTTAGAAACCTACTAAAAATATTAGAAAAGCAAAATAAGAACTAGGTTAACACAAAAAATACCAAACAAAAACCTAAAAACCAAAAAAACCTACACTAAATGTACTGATTTCTCTTCAGTTCTGGCCTGACTTGCACTTGCACTGCTCACAACCTATTGTATTCTATCAGTTCTATTTTTTTTGTTGGGTGAGAAAATTTAACTACAAAACTAATAAAGGTAAAAATTGACCAAAAGAAAATCAAAATATAATTTTAAACACAAAAAAAAAAACACAAGAATTTTAAAGCAAAAGTAATTAAAACTAAACAAACACTCATTAAAAATCAAAATCAAAGACACAGTACTAAGACTCAATCAAGTAACTCAAGACTCAACTCAATAGTACTTGCAACCTAATTTCATAAATGTCATCTCCGGTAATGGCACCAAAAAATTGTTGTGATTTTTTGCAAGGTACAGTTGATTGCCATAGCACTTGAGGGTGTCATCCTTTGGGATGGGTTATTTAATTAGGTCACGGGCTATCTAATCCCAAAATAAATTAGAGTAAATCACCCTAAACACCACTGACAATTAATTTTGGTAAATGAAACTAAGTCTGGCTCATATCTGGTTGCATTTTAGCAGTAATAGTAACAAATTTTAAGTCAAAGGAAATACAATAGAATAAAATGATATAAAATGTTGCATTGAACTTGTGAAGTAGAGTGAACAACCACTTGCATAACTACTCTAAAATGCTAAACTGAAGCAAAGTAAGCAAACTTAATTTGATTATGCTTGACATTTTTATATCTATTTTCAAACAAAATGTCTATATCTATACTCATACATATATTCATCGAGTATTAGAAATTAATAAGTTTATCTATATGGTTATACCAATATTATAGACCTTTTTAAGGTTATGATTTTATTCTAGTACAAATAAAGAATGCAAAACCGTAGACCAGCCATATTTTGCCATATATGCTTAATGACCAATTTTAAGTCACATAGATAAGGAATATATTCAAAGCTAAAAATTGTAGGTATAAATGTTTAACAAACAAAAAGGAGCTAATAGAAGTAAAAACATTAGGTTTTCTATCTAATCACTGTATTCAGCTTTACTACGAGTTTTGTCAAATGTATGCCCAAGTATAATTTTTTTGTCCACTGTGAGTAAATTGAATTCATTTTTTTAACCGGAAAAAAAAAAAAAATCTTGCCCATGCCTATATCCATATCTAGCCTCTAAAAATAATACTCGCATTCCTACTTATATCAATTTAGAATTTATTTTAACTACGTCCTAAGATTTCAAATAAGATAATTTTCTGGCTTCGGTTATCCTTCTACCCCTACTTGTTGCATTACTTTGCTCTACTGGCTCATTTAACTCTAAAAAATAGTACTCATTCATTTTGTGTTCTATTTGAAAATATGAAAACAAAAATAATAAGGCCAACATCATTTAGTTGTTGGTCATTCAATCAACATAAAAATGCTCCTATTTGTGGTGTGATTCCAATAAGCTGTCTGGGCTAACCAAAAGTTAGGTTCAACTTATGTAGGAGTGGTAAGATGCAGCTGCTTAGAAATTTTTTAACAAATGACAATAGATCCCAAAAATTACCATAAGTATTTTTCAATATGTTTTGCCCTCATACATGTTATATGTGAAAACTTCTAAAGAGGTTTCTTTCCTTTATTTCGAGGTAGTAATTTATTATTTTCAAAGTGCAAGGGACTGTTTTAATTGGCTTCAATATGTGCATTTTTTAATTTGCTTAACTCAGACATCTCTATTTGCATTTTGAGTAAATGCTAAGCACAAATGAACAAAATGCTTAAAAGAGATACCCTAATATGGGCTTGCTTATGTGTCTACTCTGGGAGTTTGAGTCGAAACCCGAGGGATGCTTTGTTGTTTGGGCCCTAAACCATTTTTTGGAATGGGTTTGTCAAGAACCAAGTCTAAGCTCACTACACATAATGCTCGGATGAAAGGACACCAGGGATGGAGTGGTGTATGCATGCATGACATGCTTAAAAATCCAAAAAGAAAGGAATAAGCAGAGCAAGGAAGCTACCTAAGTAATCAAATTTAGCAACATGATATCTAGGGGTTGATGCACTTTTACACGAAGTTACTAAGGTGCACATATTGCGTCATTGTGTTGTGTAGGGCGAAAATGGGAGTTAGGGGTGTATTCATAGATTAGGTGTTGTTCAGTGTGTGTTTCGCTTGTACATGTCATGTTGTGGTCTTATGTAGGGTGAAAAGTGAGAGTTGAGAGGAACTTATGAACTAAGTGTCTCTTAAGTGTGTGTTTTCCTTGTATATAAGTTAGTTGTTAGGCTATTGGAGTGAGATTGTAACATCCAGATATAGTCAAATATGAGTGAGGCTTAAAGGATTTGACATGACTGCATATACCAAAGGTGCATTATCCTTTTCATACATCCTACACGTAAGAACTCTGTAGTTAAATGTGCTAGTTGTAGATAACCCTTAAGATGGATGATGTCATGGGAAGTTTTCTTATGTGGAGTGTGAGTGAGGATAAAATATGATGGAACGACTCATGGCAATTTGTATGGCTAGTCGTCAATCATTGAAGTGGTTCCTATTAGCTATCTATAGCTTGGGATCAAGCCAAGGCATAAAAATGGTGTCGAAGACTGCTCGTGATGATAAGCTGCAGTAATTGACAGGAGAATCATAGGTAATCACCTTAGTGGGCAAAGATCTAAATTTGGACTACTGATCATAAGGGCACATAAATATGTCAATAAGAGAGAGACAACAAGGATGTCACGATCTCAAGTAGTGGAGAATGTAGCACTTATTCCTACAAGTGAACTCTAAATAATTTAATACGACTACTTTTATCACCAAATGTCCTGTTCATGGAGCCTATAATGAACTTTACAATGTGCTTCTTTTGGATCACTATTATGATAAGTGACCTCCTATAAAGGTTTCTTAGGTGACATATAAGTGTGGATAAAGCACATTAGAAAATCTCAGGTGATTTGTGGGGTCAGTCATCGATCCTTGAAACCATTCTTTGTAACCATCCGCAACTCAGGAGAGGGTCAGGGTTTTATAGAGATAGTTGATAGAGATGTGCACATAATTTTCATTTACTTTGCCTTATATATGATCATGTTTTGAAAAATAAAAAATGATTTTCCCTTAGCACCTTTTTTGGAAGATTTTATGACATATCTTTTGTAACCCTCATGAAATTGTATTCATCTAATTGAGGAAATTATGAGATTTAAAGGGTTTGTTTTATATGCTAAATGCAACCCTAATTCTTGTGACAGTAAGTTGCTTTCACTTTTCTTTTCTTTTGCTCAAATATAAGCAAAACTTTAGGTGTGATGGTATCTGTTAGTTTAGAAATGACATAATTTCCATGCTATCTTTTACCAAGTAATTTTTGCTCAAAATGACATACTTAACATTTTTACTTGTTCTATTTACATTTACAGGTAATAAGTCAAATCAACCAAGTAGTGAAACTTGGGTCAGAGTGGCGCAAAAAGTCGAGAGATTAAGCTTTGGACATTAAAGTTAACCAACACAGCCTGCGCCGTCCTCATGTCAACCCCTTGTTTGGTTCCCAATAGATACAATTTTGGTACCTGTAATGATTGATTTTAGCTCCTAAGTAAATCTATCTGAGAGAGCTTATGTGTATTTTGTGCACTTATCGATATCAACACAATAAGTGTCAATCTTTGTCATCTGGTGCTAAATTCGAGGCCCAATTAGGAAGAGGTAAGGAGAAATCAAGGAAGTTTCTATTCCACATAAGACTATGCCACCATACCCAACTCATCGTGCCAAATTAGAAATTATAGAAAATGGAGGTAGAGATTTATCACGGGATGCCTTTGTCACGTGGCGCACCCATACCAAGCTAGATTTCAACCAAAAAAAAAAAAAAAGGTTCAGGGAGACTGAACTTCAGCACGATCAGGCCATGCCATGTGGCACGACCATGCCATGTGGCACGACCGTGCCATGGTCATGTATGCTT
The DNA here is from genome assembly GCA_029747015.1 of Carnegiea gigantea. Taxonomy (NCBI): domain Eukaryota; kingdom Viridiplantae; phylum Streptophyta; class Magnoliopsida; order Caryophyllales; family Cactaceae; genus Carnegiea; species Carnegiea gigantea. Next base: position 86,322 of record JAKOGI010002288.1, read on the forward strand.
TGTATTTAAATTAACTGTAGGCTAATCATTTTCAACAATTTTAGGGTTTTAGCTTCTTTTAGCAAGTTTTCTCTTTTAAACACTCTCTTGTAGGCTTATTATTCAAGTAATGAAAAGTTCAATCTTTTGCTTTGATTTTGCTTGCTTTTGATTGCTCTTCTTTTATTATTGCTTAATATCACTTCCTTTCTCCTAAATCAATCGTAATCCTATGTTTTTAATCATCAAAATCTCCCCCGAAAATTAATGAGTCTCGATGAAGGGGGTGTGAGACGATTAAGGACTCACCTTTAGTGGTTTTCAGTCTCTAATCCACTTCTCAGAATCACAATCATGCCCTTTTTCTACTTAATTCAATCTGTCTCTTCCCAAACTCTTCTCTAATTTCTACAAGTCCTCACTAGAAACTCCCCATCAGAAAGTGATTGATATAAGTTAGTTGTTGCAATTGGGAGTAATTAGCGAAAAAAAATTTCTACGCAAGTATTATCTTTTGGAGTTAATAGATTTATGGGTATTTTTCTCTCACCTTTCCTTTTATTGCTTTGATTAGAACAACTAGTTTTAGGATTGTGTTTTTATTTCATAGTGATCATGTTTAAAGACAAACTATGGGATGTTGTTGAGTCCTTGTCGAGCCTACTGATCACCCGGTGTGTTTTATGTGTTATTTGCAACTTGTTTGATTTTGTGTGGTAGATTACTGGATTTTCTTGCTTAAGAGCATAATAACTTAGTAGTTAGTAGTTGTGGTTTAATTTCAATAATTTGTGTTCTTTGAGATCGTCATCAATGGTTAGCTTACTTTTAGCAGACATTAGGTATGGTTAGTTTTATTCCATTCATCACCATCTTTAATAGCAATCTAATGAACAATTGGTGTGAATTGCCTCTGTCCTTGAGGACGATATTCTTTTCCCCACAAAAACTACCAGCACAATTTTGGCAACATTGCTGGGAATGAAGATATTTGTATAATTGTCACTTGATCATTTGTAAATAGTTAGGTCTTACTTGTTGTTAAGTGGAAAAAATGCCCAAAAATCAAAAAATTTAAAAATAACAAAAATGGTGAATGTGTATGTGGACTAAGTCACCTAGGTATGGGAAGATTAATCTAATTTGAAATTTTCAATCCCCATATCTAGGTTGATCAAGCCCTCACATTGGATTTGGGCCAATGATGAGTAGAGAAGAGGCACAACCTCCTCCTCTCCTGACGAGTCTAAACCAAATCTTTTAGCCTCTGAGACCCACAAATCCATCATATTATAGACTTCTAAAACTCGAAGAAGATGTACAATTTGAAGTTAGAGCACAATATACTACCATGCTTCCCAAATTCATTGGTGAAGGAGATGTCTACTTGTTTGAGTGAATTTGAGGAAGTATACTCTATGATTCCTTACCATAATTTACAACAAGATATGTGAGGTTGTGTTTCATCCTCTTTTTCTTTGGAAGATCTTTCCAAGAAGTGGATGCAAAGCCTTCTCACAAATTCTATCTCTACATGAGGTAGGTTTGTTCGAGTATTTTTAAGGGAAATATTTCCCAAATGGCAAAATGGTTAAGCTTGGGAATGAGATCAATCATTTTGTGCAACTAGACAAACATTCATTTTTGAAGTGTTTAAAAATGTTTAAATACTTATTGGCTTAATGTCCCTACCATTGCCTTGAGCAATGATGCATGTGTTGAATCATCTATGAGGGACATGACCAGTCTACTCAGAACATGGTTCAATCCATGTGTTAATGGGAATTTCTTAGCAATAGTGAAATTAAGACTTCCTTGAGGACCTAGATAAAAGAACTTTGTGATGGGACACTACGCAAGATGAAATTCTAAGTGCTAGGATCAATAGCTACATGAGGGAAACTAAAGTATGCACTCTCAGATATCAACTTGTTTATTAGATTTGGCACTTTAGAAAGTATGCTCATGGGGTTAGTCCTTTTGTAACCCCCTAGAAGTACTCCTCCTTCCCAATTGGTCATATGGTCTCAATGTCAAGCTTATGACCATAACTTGGGTGCTTGTTACCCTTTCACTCAATAATTAGGCATAGGCCAAAAGTAAGTGCAAGTCAATGCGGCCTTTTAAAGGCCTAAATTTGATCCCCTACTCTTCCATTTTTAACTAAAGCTATTTTGAGCACCCCTAGTTGTCATGGACTGGCCCTAATGATAAGGTGGTGGTAAGGAAACACCACCTTTTCTTATTATCAAAGGCTACCATATCAAGGGGGTATATAATGCACCTAGAAGGCCTCCCCAACTGGGTGTCACTCAATCATATCTCCCTCCTAGTTATAATGAAATGGACAAAATGACTAACAGAATGAATGATATGAAGAGAATGCTGAGAAAGATGAAAGAGCCTAATAAGAGGAAGATGAGACTGTGAGTTAACAATTTGCTCAACTTACCTTGTCAGATAAAGAGAGAAAGACTTTCTCTGATCGACCTGAAGAAACCCCAAAAGGGGATCTTCTTCTTCTTCTTTTAACGCTCATGATATGAGGAAAATTAATGACATAATTGGTCTTAGTTAGGAAGGAAGGTTGATAAACATGTTGGTAAAAATGATTTAAATGTGTCTCCTCCCTAATTTTCTACTTCTCCCTCTTCCTAAGAATGTGTTTCCCAAGATGTCTCATCTTCTTCATCTAATCCCTATCTTTTAAAGGATGTGGAAGAACCTAGCTAAAGAAGATAAGTCTCCAATGATTGTTGACTCCACACCCTCTAAGGCCACCCCTACTTCTTCTCTAATAGCTTTTAAACTCATTCCCTCTTTTCTTAATTGATTAAGGGGAAGAAGATCTAATCCCACGTTCACATGGTAAAGGAAACTTTTTTCCAAATCAAGATCAATATTCCCTACTCCATGTTATTCAACAAATGCCCCTTATGATTGTTTTCTTAAAGAATTGTGCACTACCACATAGGCCACTAATGTACCCGAGAGAGTCTTTTTAGGCTTTAATATGAGTTTAATCTTTTCTAATCAAGTATTTATCACATACAAGGACCCGGGATCCGCTACCATTTCAATTGTTATTGATAATTACACCATATATAGGGCCATACTTGACCTTTGTGCTATTGTAAATCTCTTACCATTCACAGTGTATGAAAGATTGAGGTTAGGGGAGCTTAAGCCTACTAAACTGGTCCTTCAATTGGCTGACCATTCCAGTAGGCTACCTAAAGGAATGGTAAATGATGTGTCAATTAAGGTAGGGGAGTTCATATTTCCAATTAGTTTTGTTGTGCTTGAGACCAAGGTTGTTGTTTGTCCTGAAAATGAAATTCTAGTCATTCTAGGCTACGTGTTCCTTATAATATTTAACGCTCTTATTAATTTTAGGGATGGGAAATGAAGTTAACTTTTGAGAATATGAAAATAGAATTAAATATGTTTAATCTACAAAAGGAACCCATGGGATTTGATGATGTCAAGCACTCTACCCTTAATTAGGTAGGTGACTTTTGCTTGGAAGAAATAGACTTTGATCGCGATATGGAATTGATGTCATCTGTGTATAAGTTATTTTGCATGGAATATGAGCTCGAATATGGGACATTTGTATTTGATGATCAATGTGATGACTTGTTGCATGCATCTATTCTTGCATCTATCTCCTTTTTACCCTATGCATCGCATGGGGTACTTCTCAGTGTGCCCTTATCCTTATTGCTTGAATGAAGCCTCTTCCCAATACCCTTAAATATGCTTTTTTAGGTCCTCATGAAAATTTTTTCGTGATAGTGACTAATGATTTAGACTTGAACCAAGACAACCAGGTGCTTGAATTGCTTGGGGAAAACAAAGAGGCTTTAGAGTGGACTTTAGGAGACATTAAAGGCATTATTCCACTATTGTACAATATAGAATCCATATTGAGGAAAATGCCAAACCTTATCAATCCATTCAAAAAAGGTTGAACTGTACATTACAAGAGTGATGAAGATTAAGTTTCTTAAGTAGTTGCATCATGATGTTATTTACCTTATTTCGAGTAGTGAGTGTGGCAACTGGATGAATTTTGTCCAAGTCATTCCTGAGAAGACCAATATTATCGTGATTAAAAACAACAAAGATGAACTCATTCCCACAAAAATCAAATGTTAGAGATATTAGTCATTTAGTTTTTTTAATTGTTTTCTTGATGGACATTCCGATCTTAACCAAGTCCAATTGCCCCTAAAATTAGGAGAAGACCACATTCACTTGCCCTTTTGGCACGTATGCCTTTAGGAAGATGTTCTTCATTCTTTGTGATGCCGTCACCACCTTTCAAAGTGTATGATTCCCATATTTTTCGATTTAGTTGAGGAATATCTAGAGATTTTCATGGATGATTTCTCTGTTTACTGTGAATCTTTTAATGATAGCTTGGCTAATTTGTGGAAGATAATTAAAAGGTGCCTGGATAAGCATTTGACTTTAAATTAGGAAAATATCATTTGATGGTTAAAAGGAGAATTGTTTTGGGTCAAATCATCTCTCATGAGGGAATAGAGGTAGACAAGGCAAAGTGGATTTAATTACAACCCTCCCTCTCCCCACTTATGTGAAGGGCATATGTTCCTATCTCGGACAAGTCAGTTTCCAAGGTAGATTTCTTGGGGACTTGAGCAAGATGGCTAAGCCCTTGTCTTCACTCCCTACTAAGGACATGGCATTTCACTTCTCTAAGGAAAGTGAATTAGAATTTACAAATCTTAAGGAGGTGTTGCCCACTGCTTCCATCTTACATCCTCTCATTTAGAGAGAACCATAAAAACTTGTATGTGATGTATGTGATTACACAGTTATGGGAGTTTTAGTCAAAGAATTGATAAAAACCCTCACGTAATTTACTATGCTAGTCATTCATTGAACGAAGCTTGAGTAAATTACATTGTGAATGAGAAGGAGTTCTTAGTGGTTGTTTTTGAATTTAAAACTTTAGAACCAACATAATGGTGTCATGTGATACTTTTCACTGACCATGCTGCTTTGAAGCATGTCTTTGATAAAAACGATGCCAAACCTTGACTCATTTGATGAATCATACTACTCTACAAGTTCGACTATGAAATTAAAGATGGGAGGAGTCAAAAATCTCATAGCTGGTTATCTACCTAGGGTTGTGAATCATGATACTTATGAGTCTTCTCAAGTGCTTTTCTGATGAACAGTTGTTTGAGGCTCCTATAGAGTCATGATATGCCGACATTATCAATTACTAGTCACGAGTGAATTGCCAAAAGAATTGATTAAACATGATAGAGCATACTTCCTTGCATTGGTTAAATTTTTCATGTGAGATGACCCCTATTCATTCCAATATTGCCCATACCAAATTAGAAGGAGGGTGTGCTTGATGACCAAAATGCTAAATATCATATCATTTTATCACGATGATACATGTGGGGGCATTTCAGTGTGAGAAAGACCATCGTAAAGATTGCCCAATGTGGTTTTTGTTGGCTGGCCTTATTTAAGGATGCCTATGAGTGTTGTGTGAGATGCACTTGCTGCCAACAAATGGGTATACTTACTAAGACAAATATATTGCCCCTTAATTCTATAATTGTTGTCTATATCTTTGAAGTTTAGCAGATAGACTTTATAGACCATTTCTGAATTTGATCAAGAACGAGTACGTCCTCCTTTGTATGGACTACATGTCCAAGTCGGGGTCGAGGCCATCTCCACGAGAACTAATGAGACCAAAGTGGTCATTAGATTTCTAATGGATAACATGTTTGCCCGATATAGGATGCAACATGCTATCATTAGTTAACAGGGAATCCATTTTAATAATAGGTATTTTGATGCCTTGTTGAGGAGGCACTCCATAATTCCCCGACTTTCTATCCTTTATCATCCACAAACAAGTGCTCAAGTAGAAGTGTCTAATAGGAAAGTAATGTAAATCATATAAAAGACTGAGTCCAAGAGATGATTATGTGGACAAGTTAGTGGATGTATTGTAGGCTTATAGGAAAATTTTTAGAATCCTCTTGGCATGCCCCTTTATAGGGTGGTGTATAGCCAACCATGTCACTTTCCCACTAACCTCAAACATCAAGCTTATGGGCTATTAGGACCCTTAACTTTGATTTGAGTGTTGTTGGAGAAGAAATGAGGATCAGTTTGAATAAGTAGAGGAAATTAGGGGAGAAGCCTATGATAACACCCAGTTGAGCAACGAGAGAACCAAAGGACTTCAAAATAGGCGCATTAATAGATAAGAGTTCTCTCATGGACAAAATGTTCTCCTCTATAATTCTAGACTTCACCTATTTTCAAAAAACTTTAGGTTTAGATGGACCGGTTGCTTTATTGTTGTTAATGTGCTTCTACGTAATGCCATTGAAATTAAGGGTCCTACAAAGACCAAACACTGAAAGTGAGCGAGCATATATTAAAGCACTTTCTAGAGATACCCGGTGAAGGGGATGTTTAGTATCTTGCTTCATGAGCCTCCCTAAGCATAACATTTGGAAGTCCTACCATCTTGTATATATGTGAATATGTGTGAGGTAGGAGTTTTGAAAAAAAATAATAAAAAAGAGAGAAATTTTGACACAAAAGAAAAAATGAAAAATTAAAAAACTGAGTGAGTGAGAAGTTTGAATGACTCATTGAAACAAAAAGAGAGGAAGGAAAAAAAAAAGAAAAAAATAATTGAGACAGAGAGAAGAAAAACTGAAGCATTGAAAGTCATATTAGGGTTGCCTGGATCGTGCCAAGGGGTGGCACGACCCTTCCAAATTCCTAATCAAGAAAAGGAAGGTAAGAAGACTTGAGCATAAAATTGGCATAGGATGGTCTACCTTGAGGCATGACCTATGCTACTTTATTTAAACTAAACTTCAGAAAAATGACAAGAGGTGGTCGGGCCATGTGGCATTATCATGCCACCCCCAAATTTTTAAACCTGTATCTAGAGATCTGGTATGAGGTTGCCCATACCACATGGTAAGCTCTGTCATGTGGCAAGTCTGTGTCAAACTCAAATTCTGTAAAAAAAGGAGTCGAGCCCTTCTTCTTCCTCATTTCTTCATTTTTCATCTCCTCTTCTCCTACCATTTGAAAATTAACCCCTAACTCCTCACCCCTCTCCACTCAAATCTTCCATGAATTCCTTAAATTTCCCTTCAAATTCTTCAAATTTCATTACTAATCTTCTCCATAAAAAGTTCACTCATTTTCACCCAATTGCTTTGACCTCTGACCCACTTTCTATCTCTAAAACCCAACGACCATTTTTGAGGTTTATGGTGGTAGTGAAGAAAGCTCCATTCTATTCCTAAATTCATCACTTATTGAAGCTTTTGAGCCCTACATTGACATCATTTGGGAACAAGGAACAAGCTTCCACTATTTCACCTCCTCAAATTCAGTAACTATGGGCAAGAAACATGTGGATGAAACATCCAACAAGCCTTCTAACAGAAATAATTCCTATAAAGATTTCACTTCTTCCAATCTTACTCCTAAGAGGAGTTGAGGTAACTTGATTGTCATTTATTGTTGCTCCCACTGAGCAAAAGAGGTTTACAATTTGAGAATGAGGAACAAAGGCAAGATTTTTGAGATATTAACCTCCAGGCTTATTTGTGAACCTAATATTAGCATAAGAATACTTTGAGGATTTTGGGGTTGTCGGATGATGATGTGTACTGGCTTAGAAATTTAGGATGGTTTTAACCTGTTAATTTGAAATACAAGATGTATAATCGAGTTGTGGCTGAATTTTTGAGTTCCTCACGTACTGATTGGAGTGGGCATTACAAGAGGAAGGATATTTTAATTAATTTTGAATGTTAATTGGTGATATCAAAATAAGCTTAGTGGATTTTAATGAGGCTCTCGGACTTCCCGTGCATGGTAATGGGTATAGGGATGTGCCAGGCACTTGGAACCCCTATCCCTCTTGGCTCAGTGTCATTTGTGCAAAGAGAAACATCTACCATAATAAATGGGATAGACCTCAAATTTTTAACTCTTGGCAAGCCAAAGCAACCGACATTTGCAACATTTATATTTGCGACCCCTAATACGTCGTGGTGAATATGGCATTTAGGCGTCAAGATAGTTAAAATGTGTGTCAGAAGGCTGAATGATTTATTATATGGTGTGCTTAAGTAACAAGTGTGTAGATATGGGTGCGTTTGTCCTCTGCCACCTAGTTCAAGTTGTAAAGACTATCTATAAGAATGTGATAGGTGTGTGTTGTAGCCAAGAGTCTAAACTTGGAAAGCAAATTCAACACTTTGGAGGCCTTGTTTTTTTGGAGGGAGTTCGGATATAGCCACTGTGGGGAACATGACTATTATTGACACCAAGGATGACACCTATAAATACCCCCACCATAAGAAAACCCTTTTTACTTTTCCTATTGTTGGGGCAACACTTACAAATAAGTTAAATTTATCTTGTGATGGTATAGTGCATGGAGAAGCCGATGAGAAGATGCCCCAAGCGGTGGATGAGGGTGATGTGGGTGAAGATGTGAATGAGGATGATGAGGGCCATGATGTTGGTGGAAAGAAAGGGCATGATCAAGATGAACCACAACAACCATCACCCTCATTTGACATGGGTGGTTCCTGCTCTTTGGTCCAAAGTGAACCCCACATGATGAGGTGTTCCTCCAATCTTTTGCTAACCTATTAATTATCATAAGAAGCGGTAAGATATAAACCACATAGCCATCTACTCAAAATCCATAGAGGAGAGGCTCACTTATTTCGAGGTTACATATCTCAGTAAGGGGATAGGGAGATGGTAAGAGCAATGAGGGAGGAAAGAGGGTGATTATAGAGGATAGGGAGATGGGGGAAGGACTATGACAACATGTGGGGATGATGTGTATGCTCATGGGCAATCAAGTGAGCTCATCCTTCCCTTCACCATTTCCTCCACCATTTCGCCCACCAACTGAGGCCGGCCAGGCCTAATGAGTTATGAGTTGTATCCTCCTCCTTACTCTTCATTGCATATGATATTTGTTGGGGGATTTTGCATGGTTTATATCTAAGAGGGATTACTCATATAGGTGTAGGTGGCATTGTTTCCTACTCTTTTCATTAGTTATTGCTTATATTCCACCCGCCCTGATTAATAAGGTCATAGTTGTTCGTGATTTGAGATATAGGCTATTTGAGTGCAATTTGGTTGTTGTGTGGCCTGTTTGATGAGATGATTTTGGGGGAATATGAGGCTGTTCTTGTCATAATCATTGGTTTTGTTTGTGTTTATCAATGGGCTCCTTAGAGGACAGGTAATGTGTATAGCTTGCATTTAGGATAGATGTTGCATTTGCATTGTACATGTAACTTCATGATAGTTGTCCTTCCTTCCTTCCGTCCCTTTTTCAAGATATATTATTTTCTCCATCATAAATATTCTTCTATTTTATTTCTTTTTCCTTCATTTATGGCTCTTATTTCCAAAATACAAACATTTGGAATTTTAAGTGTACGGGTAGAGACCCGTACCTCCAAATTTTTTTTAAAGAAAAAGAGTTAAGCTTTTGAAAAACAAAAAGACTCAATTTTTGTAAATAGTGTGTGGCTTTTGAAAGACTGTGTAACTTTGGTCGATATTTATTCCTGTGACTTAGATATAAATTGCATGTAATTACGGTGTGCATGATATATCTTAGTCTAAGTCTTTGTCAACTCATGCACTATTTCTTATCCTAAGAGGTGTGAGTGAGCATGGTCGGTGAACCCATGAGGTTTTTAAGCCTGGATAGACTATTTCATCACTTATAGTCTCACACTTCATTTTACGGGTGCTTCTTTCATGGTTGACATTCTCTAGAACTTGGCCTAACTCTCATCAATGTCACATCTAGCATTTGCATAAATTAATGAGATGATTGAGACATTTAATGAGTGTTTTGAAAACCACAAATAGCCAAAAAGCCACTCTATGTTGATTGCGGACCTCTTGCTAATCCTTTGAACCTTGAATCAATATCTTTTGTTATGAACCGCTCTTGTTAGCCTTTGGCCAAACACGTCTTCCATATCCAAGTTAAGGCTTAAGGAGCTTCATTTAGAGAAATTATGGTGGTTTGTTTATTGGTAAGAGTAATTGCTGGTATTGAGATGTTGGTGCAGTATAGGAATGATAATAATGAGAATAAGAGAGTTTTCCCCTTTCATTTTGAGAGATGATTATAATGTCAACTAATGAAATTTGAGTTGGAGTATATGTGTTCATCATGACATTACATGCCAATTACTAGTTGTGTTAACAATGCATTCTTATAAAAGGAAAAAAAGAATGAAAAAAGGAATGAAAGGATCAGTATGGTGACTACACTTTGGTTTAACCTTGCTTATGTTGCCTAAGCACATTTTGGGGATGCTTTGTGTGATCTACAAATGAGGCGCAAGGGTGGTGAGCATGTGTTAGTTGGCAAGGTTGTTGTGCCTTGGTTTTTTGGCTACTTAGCTCAGCACTTTCGTACATCATTTATTCACTTCTCGCTCTCTATGTTAAGCCTCATTACAACCCTTGTTAAGTCCTCTAGATTATCATTGTGCATTTGCATCTAATGTGATGGAGAATTGAGAGTTTGGTCAAGCCTATTATAGCATGCATTATATGGAACGAGGGTAGAGTGCATATGTTTGGGCACCAAAAGTGTTCATTTAACTACTTCTAATCACTTGGTTTTAAATCGGGATTATTTTTGGATTTTATTTTGGTTTTTATGATTTGATAGGAAATAATGATTTATTTAAATAATGAGTGTCAAAAGCGAGCAAAAATAGTCTGAGATCAAGACAATGCAGTTCAAGTACAAATGTTGGCCCAACCCAGTAATCAACACCCCATATTTTCTCTTGAATCAGGCCATGGTCCAACAACTTAATTCAATCAAGAATTAGAAAGCTTATTTATTCAGCAAAATTTCAATATGATTTGGCAATTAAATTAAGGAGATGAAGTATTAGGCATAATTTGGAAATTAAGTACAATTTAGAAAGGGCAATACTAGCTTGGGTATTAGAAGTCTAATGTAATTAGGAAACTATAGGGGTTGGCATTGGTATAAATTGGGGGCTTTGGGGGTGCTTGTAAATCATCATTTTGTCTCTCTCTCTCGATTATAAAATTAGTTCCTAGAGTTTGAGAACTTATTATAATTTTAGGAATTCTTTTAAGTTGAGTTTAATTTCAAGTTTTCTTTAGTTCTAGTTTTAATTCAAGTTTATTAGTTCTACTTTTATTTTTAGATTCAGGTTTTAACTCAATTTTTATAGTTTCAATTGTAGTTTGATTTTAGCTTCTCCAAAAATTTTCTCGATCCAGGTTTCGAATTTGATTATTTCCTTTGGTTTATGGTAGAGGCTAAATTTTCATGATTGACTCCTATCGAAGATTCAATATTCTCTGTTGGCTTTTAAACATATATGGTAATCTCTTTCCTCTCCCTTGCCTCTTATTTAGAATTTATTATTTTGTTAGTGATTGTGATAATTTCTTTGGTTGTTGTGTACTTTACAATTTTAATCATGGTCAGGATAAATTCAATTTATGTTAACTAAATGATTCTATTTTGCATACGTACTGCTTTCAGTGCAATTAATATGAGTTAGTTTTTAGTTTTAGTGGCCTAAATCAGCCCTGCCCCTATAGATTTGACCCTCAAGTACTACAACTGGTAATACCTCCATTAGGGATGTAACAGGTTTTTGGCGTCATTGCCGGAGATGGTGTTTGAATTTAGGCCACTATTTTCTTTTATGTTTATTTAGTTTCATAATTCCTGTTAGTAGTTAGTTTCATAATTTTCATATGCAGATTAGTCATTAGTTAATTTGATTCCCAAAAAAACAAATTTAGCATGTTTTTCTTATTTGAAAAAAAAATAGAAAATCCAAAAAATTTAAAAATTTCAAAAAATAAATCCAAAAAAATGTTAGTTTTCCATTACCCTCAAATATGAGCATGAACCCTTTTGAAGTTATTTCTCTAGGCTTAACCACTTTCGTACTCAACTTGCGGACCACGTGGTTGAAAAGTTGGAAATTTGTGAAGTTATTTATGTAGGTGTAAATGACGAGACCCAAGCTATTTTGGACTCTCCGTGTTTTCTTTCAAAAACTCCATATGAAGCTTGGAATTTGTTAGAACAATTAGGTTGGGACAGTTATGAATATGATAACATTAAAGAGAATTTAGGATGCCCCGCTAACAATCCATCATCTTTCATGCTAATTAATATTTATATGATCTGTATAGGGACTGATATCTCAACCATACTATTCTGTTCCTAAGTATGCTCCTATGTGGCGTGATTCTTACTAATCTTCTGACCATGATAGTGGTAATTGTTCATATCACGTGCATGATGCTCATTGTGTAAATCTTGAAGTACTGATGAATGATATGACTAATAAAATGATTGAGACTACGAACGAGAACATTTTTTCATGTTTTAATCAATTAAGGGAGGGTGATGATGTGCATGAGCCTAACTTTAGTTTGAGACCTCCTGGACATGAGGTTACTCTTGAAGATGATTTTGAGTATAGTATTTCTCCTAAGTTCGAGGCTGCAATTGACACACGTGTGACCAACTTTAAAGAAAAGATTAGCCTCCCCGTATCGTCATTATCTGACACTCCATTTGGGACTAACAACCCTAAAAATGTCATTAATGATCTCTTGATCAAACCTGACCCACCTATTCATGTCTGCTCAATTTTATGAAATTGAGGAGGGTGAAGAATCTAAGGGTAATGTCAGTACTCAACTTGATAAAAGACATGAGTAGTATGAGAAAATTTCTGAGCATGATGATTTATAGAGTAAGAAGATATTATCTCTGAGGAGTTGTATGTGGAGTACGAGTTTGATGTAAGCTCTTCTAATTTGGGGCTAGTAGATCTAACTTCTCTTATGTTTATTAAGCTGGCCTCTACCCTATCATCTTTAATCCATTTCAACTCTATCAATTGTGACCACTTCTTTGATGCCCCTAAGTCCCCTGTTTTAGGATCTTTTGGTCATATGGGTGTCGCTTATATCTTTAACTAAGCTTTTGAGCATATTGAGGTTATGAGACTTGAGGACCTAGGTGATGATTCAAGACATGTAAAGTCCCTTAGAATAAGCGTTCATGATAATTGTTATATTTCTATGTCATTGTCCTGTTCCTCCCTAGCATGTGTGGTCACTTATGTTTCTAATGATTGGGCTTGTCAGTTTAACAAGTTGAAATGAGCACTGACTTACATGGATGAATGCTTATATTTATACCTTTTTTACATCCATTTTCATGAGTTGTGTTCCAAGGCTAATGATAGGTTACTGAGAGCTTCAATATGCTTTGTAGGAGTAGCAACCTGAGGTTTAGATAGAGTGTCTGATGCTCAATGAGGCACCCAGTGATTTCTGATGGGTGATGAGGTAGCTCAGATACATGTAGTATTCGACCTAATATTATTGTTCTATCCTTTGTAAATTGTGTGGTTTTTTGTTTTTTGTTTTTTCTTTTATTTTGTGTCCTTAATGCTCATTTTTCTCACAATGCGGGCATTATGTGATCTTAGTGTGGGGGAGGGGAATGTATGCTTCAAAATTTTTGAAAAAGAAAAAAATAAAAATTTTTGGGGAAAAAAATAATTTTTTTTTTATTTTTGTGATTTTGGAGAGTTGTACTATCTTGGCTGACTTTGATCCTTTATGACTTAGTATTAGGTTATATATGAGTACTATTTACATGATAAACCTTAGTCCAAAGTATGTCATTTCTTTTCCTGATTCTAAGCCCATCATTCCATTATAATTTTGGGTCCACTGCTTACTTTGTATATCACTATTGTCTTAGATAGTTAGGCTTCCATTGTTAATTCTCCCACTTGTCTCTTATTCTATTTTTGCTTTTGTTTAGCCAAAAAAATAAAAAAGAGAAGGAAAAATTAAAAAAATAAAATAAAAAGCCAAAGAGTCGGGAATGACATGTAACCGTTTGAGGCATGCGTTACTAGGTGCTACCCTTTAAGGTAATACTACTACTATGAAAGCTTGCTTCCCAAGTCAATAGGTTCATAAAGTAGTCAAGTGGGATTAAGTCAAGCCTTGATTAGCTTAACTCATAAGGTAATGATACACTTTCACACCGCACATTAAGACAGACTCACTGCTTTGATGGTCTATGGGGTGAAAATTTAGTATATGAATGTCATTGTTGGGGATTAAGCGTCTTGTTATGTACATTGCGTTTGTGTATAATCTTATATTTGGGTTGCAAGGGTAATTTGTTGATAAAGTGTGTACAGTTTTCTTTTGTGTATATTTAAGTATATTTGAAAATTTTCAAAAAAAGATTTTCTATTGTTTCTCTTACACTTCTATTTCTCATTTCTTCTTCAACGATTTTGTGGATATATCTTCTGAAAACCCTTACGAGACCACACTCCTCCACTGGGGAAAACCTAGGGGTTTAAAAGGCTTGTTGCATGTGCTAAGTATAGCCGTAATTCCTACGAAAGTGAGTTAGGTGTCTTAGGTTAGCTCTTTCTTTTCTTTTATTTTACTGAACGACAAGAAAAATCTTGGTCTAAGGTATTTATTTGGGCACCAAAAGTGTCCATTTAAGTACTTACTAATCACTTAGCTTTTACTTATAACCAGGATTATTTTTGTTTTTTATTTGGTTTTTGTGATTTTATAAGAAATAATGATTTAATGAAATAATGAGAGTGAAAAGCGAGCAACAAGAGTCGAGAGCAAGATAATGCAGTTCAAGTACAAATTTTAGCCCAACCTAACAATCAGTGCCCTATATTTTCTCTTGAATCAGACAATGGTCCAACAGCTTAATTCATCGAAATTGGAAAGCTTATTTTCTCAGTAAAATTTCAATATGATTTGGCAAGTAAATTAAGGAGGTGGGTTATTAGCATAATTTGAAAATTGAGTACAGCTTGAAAAGGGTAATACTAGCTTTGGTATTAAGAACTCTAATGTAATTAAGAAAGTATGAGGGTTGGCACTAGTACAAATAGGGGATCTTGGGGTGCTTTTAAATAATCAATTTCACTCTCTCTTAATTACAGCATTAGTTCCTAGAGTTTGAGAGCTTATTGTAATTTTAGGAATTCTTTCTAGTTGAGTTTAATTTCGAATTTTCTTTGGTGCTAGTTTTAATTCAAGTTTATTAGTTCTAGTTTTATTTTCAAGTTCAAGTTTTAATTCAATTTTTGTAGTTTCAATTTTAGTTTGATTTTAGCTTCTCTAAAAATTTTCTCAATCAAAGTTTTGATTTTCATTACTTCCCTTGGCTTATGATGGATGCCAAATTTTCATGATTAAAACCCATCAAAGATTCAATATTCTCTATTGACGTTTAAGCATATATGGTAATCTCTTTCTCTTCATTGCTTCTTATTTAGAATTTATTATTTCGTTAGTGATTGTGATACTTTCTTTGGTAGTTGTTTAGTTTATAGTTTAAATCATGATTATGTTAAGTTCAATTTCTGTTAGAAAAATGATTATGTTTTGCATATTTACTGCTTTCAATACAATTAATATGGGTTAGTTTTTAGTTGTAGTGGCCTAAAATCAACCCTGTCCATGTGGATTGGACCCTCAAGTACTACGACTGACAATCGTATACTTGCGGTATTACTATACCAAGAGCATAAAATATATACCATCTGGATAGGAGAGCTCTAGTTTCCCTAAAGTAAGGTTAACCATTTATTGATTCATTACTTGAATGAGTCTAATTTGGTGTATAATTGTCATCAATGAGGATATGAATTCTTGATTGCGCATTTCATGCATCTACTATAAGTGTCTTTGTCAATTGGGTGATTTGGACATAAGACAATTGCCGTCCACCCTTGATGTTGCTTCATGAAAATTTTAAAAAGCTTAGAAAGATTCTCCATTCCTTTCTCTTTTCTTTTCCTTTTTCGAGATTATATTGGTATGTATTTCAAAAATTCTTGCGTGACTACACTCATCCACTTGGGGATACCAAGGGGTCTAAATGGCTTGTTACATATACTAAATGCAACCATTGTGCCTACAAAAATAGGGCTTTCTCTTTTTTTAATTCGAGAATGAGCAAAATTAAGCGTGGATGTATTCTTTTGGTTCCTAACCGATATAAATTTCGGTGCCCTTAATGCTTGATTTTAGGTCCCAGTAAATTAACATAGTGTGTGTTTTGTGTGTTTGTAGGTATTAACACAATAGGTGTTGATCTTTGCATAGTTGGAGCTAAGCCTGAGTCCAAATAGGAAGCGGCAGGGAGAAGTTGAGGAAGTTTCCATACCAAACAGAACCGTGCCACCATACCTAGCTTACTATGCCAAACTAGAAATTATAGAAAATGGGTAAGGGTGTTCATCGGTCCAAACTCAACCCGGATCGGATCCGAACCGGTTTTGACCGAGGACCAAATAAGAGAGAATGTATGGACCATAGACCGAACTGAATAAGTCATGGACCGAACTGGGACCGGACTAAAAAAACTGAATCAAGTCGGACTGAATTGTCATGTTAGCAAAATTAAGAACTTGGATGACATCGAAGGAAGACGTTTATATGACATAAACATATTGCATTTGTTTCGATATGAACCATTTCAACATATTTCCACTATGAAAAAAAATCAATATTCTTTAACATATGAGAAATTACAAGTTCCAAAAGAAATTGAAACTGAACTAGTGAAAAGCCGAATTTCTAATTTTTTTAATTCAATCCTCGGTTTGGACTCGTGGACCGGACCGAAGACCGAATAAAAAAATTTGGTGGACCGTGGACCGGACCGAATGAATTCAGTCTAATTCGGTCTAGTCCTATCTTCAGTTTCGACCGGGTTTGGACCGAATAATGAACAATCCTAAAAATAGGAATAGAGATTTGACATGGCCTATCCTTGTCTCGTGGCACATCTATGCCAAGCTAGATTTCAGCGGGAAAAAATAGGCTTAGTGAGACAAACTTTGGCATGGTCAGGCCATGCCATGCGGCAAACCGTGTAATAGCCGGGCCTGTTTTATATTTAAACTGATTTTAGGCAAAACAATAGTATCTTTTCAATATTTTTTAGGGATTTAGCTTCTTTTAGTAGCTTCTCTCTCTTGAGCACTTTCTTGTAGGCTCATTATTCGAGTAATGAAAAGTTTAATCTTTTGATTTGACTTTGCTATAGTTTGATTATTGCACTTTAGTTATGGTTTAATCTCTCCTTTTTTTTTTCTCCCAAAACAATCGTAATCCTTTGTTTTTAAACAGTCAAAATCATCCCTAACAATCATGAGTTTTTTAGAGAGGGAAGGTGAGTAGGGATTAAAGACTCACCTTTAATTGTTTTGAGTCTCTAGTGCCCTTCTCATAATCCCAATCATCCCCTTTTTCTACTTTATTTCAGCCTCTGTATTCTCGTACTCTTCTTTAGTTTCTACAAGTCCTCACCGAAAAATACCCATCAAAAATTGATTAATAAAAGTTAGTTGTTGCAATTGGAAGTAGTAATGAGATTAAAGAAGAAATCCCCAAGCAAGGTTATTATTTGGAGTTCATGAATTTTATAAGTATTTTTCTCTCACCTTCACTTTAATTATTTTGATTAGAATAGCTACCTATGGATATTAGGATTCTATTTTAATTTTATGGTGATCAAGTTTGAGAAAGAACTTTGTGATGTTGTTAAGGCCATGTCGAGCCTACTGATCACCTCGTGTGTTTTGTGTATTATTTGTAACTTGTTTGATCTTGTGTGGTAGATTACCTTATTTTCTTGCTTAAGAGAAGAGTAGCTTGTGTAGTTTCATTTTAGTTATTTGTGCTCTTTGAGACCATCACTAGAGATCACCATTGATGTAGGGTTAGTTTTATGTCATTCATCACCCTCACTAATAGCAATCTAAAGAACAATCAGTGCGAATTATTCTATCCTCAAGGACGATATCCTTTTCCGCACAAAAATTGTTAAGACCCTACTCATCTCAACTATTTTCACACCAAATGTTACCTTAAGATCCCTAAAATATGGCCAATGATGGTGAGTTTTCCCAACCCAAAGAACTCATATAGCTCCAAGAGCGACCAAAGAGGCTCAAAAAAGAGCAAATAAAAGGGATTATATCCAGTAATGGAAGAATGCATCTTCGATAATGCGATATAAGTGACATTAATATGACTTACTCATACTCTCATGAAGAATATAATGATGATGAAAGGAGAGATAGGAGAATAAGGTATTCAAAGGATGACCTTAGAGACCTTAAGGTGAAGACGATGGATTTTGATGGAAACCTCAACCTAGCCACTTTGATTGGGCTCAATCCATGGAAAGCATGTTTGGGCTCAATCCATGGAAAGCATGTTTAAGCTCAAAGGATATAATAATGAGAAGTGCTTCATGTTGTCTATTCTTAAGATATAAGGGTATGCATCCCTATGGATTGAAAACTTGATGAAGAATAGAGCAAGGAAAGCTAAGTCTAAGGCCAAGCCACGGTCTAAGGTCAGGAGGCACATGGTCAAGAGGTTCATGTTATCCTTATACAAGCAAGAGCTTTGCCTCATGATCGCCTCTCTTAGCCACGAGAATCTCAAGGTGAAAGAGTACATTAGTGAGTTTGAATAGCTTCAAATGAGCATTGGGTTCGAAGAGGAGCCTGAGATTAAAATTACCAGATTTATTAAGAATTTATCACCCAATATTGCCAATAAGGTAAAGCTTTAATTCTATCTTTCCTTTGATGTTATGTGCAATCTCGCAGTCAAAGTGGGGAGGAAACTTAAGGGAATAAAATCCTTCCAAGTCCCCTTATTAAGAGCCCCTCCACTCACACAAAAATTACAACGCCATCCCCACATGTAAAATCTCTTAACAAAAGTAAGAGAATTGCCATTGAGCCACCTAAGAAATTGGAAAGGAAGAAATGCTTCAAGTATCATGTTTATGGGGATTTGAAAATCAATTATCCTAATAGAAAGGCCCTTACCATTAGGCATGTGGAAAAGATTCAAGCAATTAAGAAAAAATCTAGTGAAGAAGAAGAAGGAAATGATGGCCTATTTTGATCACTATGAATGCTGGTGAATTGTTAGTCATTCAAAGGGCTCTACATCTAAACAAGGCTCCTCTTAAACCTACATAAAGGGATCAAATTTCTCATACTAGGTGTATAATTGGAGGAAAGGTGTGTAAGCTAATCATTGATAGAGGAAGTTATACCAATGTCGCCTCAATAACACTTATCGAGAAGCTACAGTTACCCACCAAGGTGCATCCAACTCCTTTAACTCTCCAATGGTTCAAGCAAGAGCAAGGAGAGGATGTCATTTACTACTTCATTATATGATAACCATGTGATTTATGGTGGCCATGCTAACACTTATTCACTTAAGCACAATAGGCATATTATCACATCGGCTCCTTTACCTCCCCTAAAACTTCAATTGAATTGAGGAAAGAAAACATGGAAAGCCTCTTCATGAGAGAAACATGAAAAGAGCATGCCACTAGTAAGATCAAGCCTCAAATTTCTTTGCTAATGTGAAAGCCAAACATAAGTGAAGAAGTGACACCTTTATCCCTCATAGCTCACCAAGAGCTTGATGATGTTATTCTAAAAGAACCCATTAATAAATTCCCATTGCACATCAAATCATTCTTGGAAAACAAAGTGTCCATAAGGATGACCAAGTCGTGAATGACCACTCTCTTAAGTACAATGAGTTTGAATTATCTTATAATGAGTGTATTTGGATTTTTAACGAGCTTATGAGGTCTAAGTGAGTTATTCATCACTTTGGAGCACTTTTTAAGCTTTTCGAAAACTCTTACACATTTGAGAAGAGAGGAGTTATTAGCACATTGGGCATTTTCAAACCCAAAAGTCACTTAAAGCTGCAATCTAGCACATAGGCCTACTTTATCATGGTGTTTCATCAAGTAAATCGGCTCAAAATTAGATGAATTATGACTCCTTGGAACCATTCTTGAGTCAAAATTTGGGATATGTAAATATTTCTAGTAGATATTTTCTTTTAAACTCCCTAAAGTGGCAAAAACTCTATTATAGTAGTGCATATTTTTGCCTGAAATTTACTGAATTTTGGGCAAATTTTTTCCATTCCGATCTAGAGGGGTGTCTAATTGATGTAAATCCTAGTTTATTTACTTCTCTGAAATGTCTATTTTAGCTTGTGAGCTAAAAATTGGCATTGGATTTCATTTGAGAGAGAAATAGTCAAGATTATGTGCAATGCGCACAAAAGTTAATTTTGGACTAATATGAATTTAGGCTTAATCTAGGGAAAATGCAGCTGTAAACCTTGTACTTTTGACACAAGGATTGAATCTTCACCCATCAAGAAGAACTTGAAGTGGAAAAACTCCCATTGGATAAGTACAACTATCTAGAACTTTCCTAGAAGATAGGGTAGAAATCTTGAAAATTTCTAGCTCATGGAATTTATCATTATCTGTAGATTTTTTATTTATTTCTTGAGATAATTTTTAAGATTCTTATTGGTCTACTTGCCTCACCAATATTTCAATTAATTCTCTTTATTTGGGGTATTTATAGACCACTTTTCTTGAATGTATTCTCATATTTGATGAATGAATGAATTGAAAGGGTAGATGTCACTTTTCCTCGAAACCTTCTTAATTTTTATCTTTTTTTAGAGTGGTGATTTGGAGTATTTCCTTTAAAATTTCTCTTTGGTAGCTCTAAGCCTTTACGATTAGAGATTGGATGGAGAGTATTTATCTTCTTCAGAGATCTTAACTTTGGGCTCTAATTTCACATTCATCTTAATTGTTAGAGATTGAATCCAAGAAGAAGCAGCCATTATTTTGTGTTTTTCTTGAGTGTTTTATTATTTTGAGAGTTGAGGAATCATCCTTATCACCTACTCGTCAGAATTGTATCCATTCTACTTGTCAAACCAATTAACACACATATTTAACTCTTTAGAGCTAGACCTAACCTCATAATTCACACTAATCTCTAGCTCTCGTAAAGGAGCTAGAGAAAGAGGGGAGCCAGTGATAATGTGCACTATACTAGGGGATTCCATGGTCAAACTCATCTTAACAAGAGGTCTGGGTGCATGAGCAGGTGAAGAAAAGTCTATCTTACCTTCAAAGTCACACATAGAATAGCTAACAAAAATGTTAGGACTCAAAAGGGAAGAAGATTCCGAGTGACCCAAAGCACATGGTCCAAGTGTGGTATAGACTAAGGTTAGTCTCATCCAAATCAGGTGCAGGGCACTCCTTTTGTTTCTAAACCAATTATAAAAACTAGTTGAACATATCACCTAATCATATGCACCATTGAATTAAATGTAGTTCTATGCTATTTGTAATTTCATATCTCAGTTGAACGTATTGAGGGCATGAGTCAAAGTTATTGTTAAAAGTATGACACAAGTCACATGTGATAGGGACATATTCACTCAAGGGGAGGGGTATAGGGTGTTGCAAACATTTTCTTCCCAATAAGATCTAACATGAAAAGCACACAAATCAGGAAAGGACACTCCAGAGGCACAACTAGTCTTTTCTAACTTATAAGTGTCCTTGCCTACTCACCAAAGCAAATCCATAACCTCGTCAACATTTCTTGAAAGAAACCCCGAATATAATTAAAGAGTTTGAGTCTTACCATTAATCCCATATTAATAATGCTCAAAATTTCTAACTTCCCTATGCAATAACGAAATTGACCAATAAAATTATTTAGGTGGTCAAAAGAGCTCCAGAAACATCCATACTCATGATGGTGAAAGTAAAAAGATAGATATATATCTTTGTCAAAAAGTTTTGCTTTTTATGAATTTTTTAACTAAAAGGCAATAAAACAAGAAAACTGGATGGGAAGATTCTAATCTACAAACAAAATTATGAAACTAATCTACTAGTAGAAATTATGTGAACAACCACAATAAACAAACAAAAAGAAAAATAGTGAACTAAATACAAACCACTGTCAGTTGCAATGGTACCAAAAACTTGTACAATCCTAAGAATGACATAGAGTTCTACCACAAGGGTATAGTTCTCAACAAGAATACTTGAGGCTCAAACCCATAGTGATGCAGTTAAATCTAGAGTTCTATGTTAACTACTAACCCATAGTACCAAAATTGAAAGCACTAAACATGAAACAGAAATTACTCAACTTACAGAAATTGAATCTAACCTAAACATGATTAAATCTACAAATTAAACGACTACTGATATGCAAATCATCAGAATGATTCAAAAAGTACTAAGCTAGAATCAAGACAAGGAAGAAAGAAGGCAAATAGATTATCAAGAGATTGATTAATATATTGAAAAGCATAAATTGACAGTTGAATCAAATTTATCAATAGAAACTACAAGTTGAATTAAATCTACATACTTGAATCAAATGCTTTAACATAATTAAACTAAACTAATCTACTCCTAAAATCTAAACTAAAGTTGTTCTAAGTTATTTCTAAAGTTACCCCTACCTCATTACAGTGAAGAATTGTTGAATTGATGAGGGTACGTAAGACCTAGTTTATATTAGTGATAGTCATCCTATACTTTCCAAATTCCCTGATTTCTTATTTTCCAAGCCTCCACTTCACCTTGCTTACAAGGTTCCACTTAGTTTCCTAATTGTAATCCAATGCCTTGTCTTCCTAGTTCTACTTGATTTTCAAATTGCAATCCATCGCCTTCTAATTTGTGATTAGCGATTTAAATCAGATGATTTGCTTGCCTTGCTGAATTAGGCATGCATGTGATCTACTGCGAGACTGCCCACTTAGGTCACTTAATAGAGGAAAAGGACCTTAATGTAAATTGATGTATTTTTACTTCTATATAATAGTTTGGTTCCCATATTGGGTGAGCCAAACACTTCCAAAATCCTTCACATGGTGTCAGAGCACATCTGATCCCTTTTTCAAAGAAAAAACCCTAGTTCCTCCCCCCTGAACCCTAGCTTGCACCATAGCTGCCACCGGCGGTAGCCCATGAACGCTTGGGACTGGGTCATCGTACTTCTATCCGCCGCCAGGGTTCACTCAGTCCTCTTCCTTGCTTCCGCCCGTCTACTCTCTCCCTCAATCCTCTTTGCTTTCTCACCTGGGGTTCTCTTTGCCTGAAACTGTTATGGCCATATCCTTTCCACCACAGCCCACCATGCCGCTAAGCCTCTACCTGTAACTGTTGACTGGCTGGGTGCCGCCGCCGCTAAGTGGCCCTCTCGGCTTTGGCATGCCCTCTTTGGCTATGTTGTTGAGTGTTTTGAGTGGCAACCTGATGTGGGGTGTTGCTTCATCCCTCCTTCCTGGGTTACCCTCTACAAACCCTCACCCTTGGGCAATAATATCAAATTTTTCATTACCACTGTTTTGAAAATGTTGACGATTTCTTGTCTGGAAGACACAATTTTGTCCCTTTTTTGTCATGAATCAATTGCATGGCCTTGTTGATGGCATGATCGTTGAGCCGCCCATGCAAATGTTGAGCTCGCCTAACACGCCTCAAACTCGACGCATACTCTTTGGGTTCGTCTGGATCAATCAATTCGAGCTTAGTTGTTTACCACCATCTCAAAAGATCACCTTACTGAAGTTCGAGACTTGCCGCATTCCTTCACTATATGGCATCGTCTTGAATCCTAATTTAATTATGCCAGTTTGGCTCGTGCAATGGACTTGAAGCATCTATTGATGAATCTTAACAAGCCTGAGAGTTAGCTTATGGATGATTTCTTTGTGGTGTCAAAAACATAGCAGACTCCCTTGCTGCTATTTACTCTGCTGTGTCTGACTTATATTTAATTCAATATACCCTCAATGCTTTGGATTCTGACTATGACAGTTTTGTAGATGCTTTTACTCACATGCCTAGAATGCTTACTTTTGATGATGTTCATAACAAGCTACTCGTTCACGAGCGCCGTCTTCAGTTCCTAAAACTACACAACATTGGGTCTCTAACTCATCCTGCATTTGTTTCGATCCACTACTATTTCTTTGGGTGATGTTGGCTCAAACTCCCAGGCACAGGTTTCTAATACTGGTCTTAGGAAGAACAATAAAATAATCGTGGGAAGAGTAAGAGAAACAACAAAGGAAATAACCATTCCAACAAAAACGCCTCCTAGACAGCCCCTACTGCTCGATGTATGCCTACAAGTTTTGTATTATGTGATTAAGAACTATGTAGAGGCTTGACTTATATAAAGGCCCTGTTCTTCATAGGTATATTGCAGGTGTGGAATAGGTAGGAGTTGGAATAAGTCGGAAGAAATGGGTGAGAGTGGATAGAAGTGGGAACAAGTGGGTGGAAATGGGTAGAAGTGGTTTGTCAGATATAGGAGTGGGAAGGAGTGGGAGTATTGATATTAGTATGTTAACAATTTGTTTAAAATAATAATAATAATAATAATAATAATAATAATAATAATAATAATAATAATAATAATAATAATAGTGGCAGTAGTAGTAATAATAATATTATTATAATTATTAATTAATTAATTAATAATAGATTCACCCTAATAATAATTATTAATACTAACAATTAAAAATAATAACTACAATAATAATTCTTATTCATATTGGCAACAATAATAATCAATAATATTAATATTAATGACAAACTTAATATTAATATTAATAATTACTATCGATTATTAATATTAGTAGTAATAATAATTATTATAATAACAATTATTATTAGAAAAGAATATTAGCAATAATTATAGCAATAATTATTATTCAAATTAATAACAATTATTATTATTATTATTATTATTATTATTATTATTATTATTATTATTATTACTACTACTACTACTACTACTACTGTAAATAATACTATTTATTGACATTGATACTGATAATAATAAAAATAACTAATTACAAATATTAACAATAATTAATTATAATAAAAAATAATTAATAATACTTAGAATGGTAATCATTATTAAAACTATTATTAAGTATAACAATTATTATTAATTAATAATTAATCAATTAATTAATCATAATTATTATTATTATTATTATTGTTGTAAAAATAATTACTATTATCCTTTTAACAATCAGTAATAACTAATAATAATAACAATAATAACAATAATAATAACTATTATTATTATTATTGACAAATTATTATAATAATAAAAATTGTTAACAATGAAAATAATAATGAATCATTAATAATCATTTTTATTAATATTAATGCCAATAGTTAACAATAATAATTATAAAACTGATTCTTACCAATATTAATAATTACAAATAACCACATTAATTTTTAATATTAATAATAATTGCTATTATTAGTAAAATTAATATTATTAGAAATACTAATAATTTTTAATGACTAATAATATTAATAATAACTATTACAATTAAGGATTATTATTACTATTAACATATGTTAATAATAAGTTCAATAATAATTATAATTAATATTAATTTTTATCATTAATTTCAATAAAAAGAAAAATAATTAATACAAATATTGAAAATAATAAAAATCACTAATTACTAATATTAATAATAATTAGTAATTCTAAAAGTAATAATTAATAATATTAAATAAAATAAATAAAAACTTATTTACAATAGTAATAATAATTAACATTATTAATAAGTATTATTTTAAAATTAATTAATTAATATTAATACTTAATTATAATTATATTTTAAATATTAAAAATAATTACTATTAATGTTATTATTAATTTGCAATAATTACGATAATAATAACAATTACCAATCAATAATAAAGATAATAATATTCATTAATCATAATTATTATTATTATTAATGATAATGATAATAATCATTATAGTTAATAATATTTGTCAAGATAATTGTCAATATTAATAATGACGATCATTAATACTGACATTAATAATAATAGTAATAGTAATTATTATTATAATTATAATTATTATAATAGTTATTATTATTAATGAATATTTGTAATATTCACATAATAATCGATAATATTGTTTATCATAATTATCATACTAATTATTAATATTAATAAAAATTAATAATTTGAAAATTAATATTAATATGAAAATTAATATTAATATTAATAATTGCTATTAATTATGTATATTAATGAATAATAAAAATAATAAAATTTAATAATTAGTAGAATTAATAATAATTTGTAATTTTTAAAAGAATAATTCACAATATTGAGAATAATAATAAATATATTTATTAATATTATTGATAATAATTGATGTCAATAGTTATCAATAATAATTATTATTTAAAATTAATTAATTGGTAGTAATTAATTATTGTTATTGTTAAAAGTTAAAATAATAAGTATCAACGTTATTATTAATTGATAATTATTAAAATAAAACTAATTAATAATTAACAATAATTGTTATTATAATATCAATTATTAATTAATATAAATTTAATAATTAAAAGTAATTTCTCCAATGAAGAATAATAATAATACTCATAATAACTTTTTAATATTAAATTAAAAGAAATATTAAAAGCAATAATAATTACTATTATCAATATTAATAATAATAATTATTATAATTATTGTAATAATAATAGTTATTACTAAGGCAAATTAGTGATGATTATGATAATAATTAATACTAATGTTAATAATCTTTATTGTTATTGCTGCTATTAAAAATAACAATTATTAATGCTAATATTAATGGAACAATATTAATGATATTAATATTAGTTAATAATAAATATTAGTAATAATTATAAGTAATTTTTATAGTAATGGTAATTATTAATTAATAATAAGAATAATAAATAATAATAATGAATTAGTAATGTCAATAATAATTAACAATAATAATTACAACAATAATTATTATTAATATTAATAGTTGTTATCATAATAATTATTAATATTAATTATTTTTAATATTAATGTTAATGTCAATAATCGATAGTAGTTTATAATAATAATTATTATAATTATTATTATTATTGAAAATAATAGTTATTGTTAATATTAATGAATAAAAAATTACTAATTATTAATGATAAATATTAATAAAAATAATAATGAAGAATGTTAAGAATGATAATAATTGTTAATTGTATTAATAATAATAATTAATAAAAATAATCATTAATATTAATCACTATTATCTGATAATTGATTAATAATAAAATAAATAATCATAATGGTAATGATAAATCATAATAATTAATTAATAATAATGATTAATTATTAATAAATGAATAATTAATCTTAATAATAATAATTAATATTAATATTAGTAATAATTAATAATAATAATTCCAATGATAAAGATCGTAATAAAAGTTGGTAGGAGTGGAAAAGAGTGGTATTTATTTTTAAGAGTGGGAAGGAGTAGGTAGGAGTAGGAAGAAGTGAAAAGGAGTGGGAAGGAATGGAAAGGGTATGAAAAAGTTGGAAGGAGTGTGGTGGGTTGACTTAGCTACGAGAAGAATAGGGCCTAAAGATGATTTGAAAGCAAGAACATCGAAATCAAAACTAGAAATAGTGAGCTTTCTTACAACTCATGGAAGGTGAGTCATTTCTATTATACATTAGATACTATGAGTTTCTAAAGATTAAGGCCCTATTCTTTTTTGCGATTAGGAAGATTTAGCTTACAGCGTACATCTCCCTGCAGCTCCTTACAACTTCTTACATCTCTTTGCAGTTTCTTATATCTTCTTAAATCTCCTTATATTTTTTTTTTTATAACATTCAACTTATCATCTATTTTATTCCCATATTTATATATAAATATGTATATAGTGTTTATATACTACTAATATGAAAAATTTTACAACTTTTTATGAATATAATATTTGTATAAACATAAAAATAGAATTTAGCAATATAAATTAATGTTTGAGCTTCAACATGAAGCATATATGTCACCATAGATAGACTAAGTCAACATGTTTTAAACTTGTGATATAAAAATCTCATTTATCTTTGAGTTTTGACGTGAATCATGCAGGAAAATAGTCAAACTATAGGTGATAAAAAATATTTTAGCTATTTCACCCATAAGTTTATCCATGATAACTTGATTGCTATCATCGTTCAATTGAATATTGAATTGAATTTAATTCCAAAATATTTAATTCAAATAGGATTTCCTTTTTAGGGTTCTAGTCAATTTGGTTGAGAAAAATTGTGATTATTTTTTTTAATTTTCTTATAGAGAGGTGAAACTAATGTTAATACCAAAAAATCACTTCAACTGCAGAACATATTTGGTGCTAGATATTTAGTGGCTTGAATTTATCTTATTGATATTTAATTAACTTGTTTAAATGTTTATTTTCATTAGTTATGTTATTTCAATATTATTTTTATTATCTAAAATGATAATTGTAGAAATTTTTTTTTTGTGTAAGGTTAAAATATAATTTGTTTTGTGATATTATAAAATTTATTTCATAAATATGAGTGATACACGTAATTTATTTTCATGAAACAATTTTTTAAAGACCAACAATTATACATACATATCTAAAAATTATACTATACAACTTTTTAATAATTCAACAACTTCTTACTCTATCTTTATACTTTCTTACAGCTCCTTACAGCTTTTCATATTTTCTTACAACTTTTTACATCTTTTTATAATTTCTTACATTTTCTTATAGATGTTTGCATTTTCTTATAGTTTACCGCAGCATTTTATCGAAAAAAGAACAGGCCCTGAATTTGAACTGCAATTGCCAATTGATATTATTTTATTCTTAAAAAAAGGCCTTCAGTTTCGATTTGAATAGTTTCGTATGTTTGACAACCAGGTGCACATATGCAATTTGATTTATAAAACCATGCACAGGGAACAGGGCAAGACACGCGAACCAGAATTTGCATCTGAGCGAGCCGAGCTGAGCCAGGCCCACAGGTTGTGCAGCGGGCGAACCTCACTAGCGGCTCGCTCCTTGGCTGTGGGGGCAAGCGGCTCACTCCTTTAATTTCTCTCTTTGATTGGCCCTTCAATTGCATTTTGCCGGTTGAAGAAAGCCCATAGCTGGCTGTGGTTTGGGAAGGAAAAGAGGATGAGAGATAAAGGAGTAGAGGAAGAAGATAGGGTTCGAAGACTTCCAGCAGATTGGGAATAAAAGAGTATTTTTTGATTATTTTCTAGGGAAAAGGGGGTGGTGGTTTCATGATATTATTACAGAAATATTTTTGTTATTAAATTAATATGTTTTTAAAAAACTTTGTTAACATAAATAATTATTCAATTTTTCAGAAAATTTATAAATTATTTTCACAACTCATTTGCACAAATAATAATACAAAATAGAATAGAAAAATTAATTAAATATATTTAATGGTGAATTTTATAGATATTATTTTATATGGTGAGTTAATATTATAAATTTTACTTTGTACAAGACAAAATTTAAGAATCAAAAAACTAACTCGAGATCATGTGGAAGGAATAGCCCGCTACTTCAACCAAAATTGTGGATCATCATTTGCACATGCGAGAATTAAGCGCGCATGTGTGTGTCCACTGATATTTTGCAGGCAGTGCGGGTGTGGCTTCACTAAATGCCATCCTCTTCCCAACCAACCAAGCAACTGTTTCTGGCCGGTTCAAAGTCCAAGCCCATTTGCCAAATGGCCGTAGCATATACAGCATTCACCAAAACCCTTCCTCTATAAGTAACAAGAAGACGCCCCCCTTCGCATACCACTTTACATCCTAAGCAGGCAGTGCGGGTGTGGCTTCACTAAATGCCATCCTCTTCCCAACCAACCAAGCAACTGTTTCTGGCCGGTTCAAAGTCCAAGCCCATTTGCCAAATGGCCGTAGCATATACAGCATTCACCAAAACCCTTCCTCTATAAGTAACAAGAAGACGCCCCCCTTCGCATACCACTTTACATCCTAAGCCAATTAAATTTCTTACTTAACGCCCTCTCTCATTTCCTCTGGAAAGCAAAGAGAAACTAACTCCTCTCTCTCTCCGTGTTCATCTTTTTTGGGCACATACAACTGGCCAAGGACACAACTGAAGAGGGTTAAAGGCACCAAAAGCGCCTTTAAATTAGCTTCCGCTTAATTACACGCATCCCAGTAGTGTTAAGACTAAATCAGAGAGAAAAATAAAGAGAGGTGTTCGCAGATGGTGTGCTTCTGCTTCTTGGTTGATCAGCAGCGGCTAGTGCAGAGCAGCAAGCCGGCAGCCGGGATCTGCTCACGGTGCGGGGGTGGCGCAGCGTCGCTGACATGAAGACTGCCACCAGGTTCTGCCATGTCCCTTTGTATTGGAAGTCTTGGCGAGCCATTATTTGTACCTTTTGTGGAGCTACCCTGAAATCTTACCGTTAGATTCGCACTTCCTTTTTTCTCTGATTTGGAAGAAGTGTATGTTGTTGTTGCTGTGATATAATGGTCATATGTGACATCCTAATTTCTATGGATATAACATAACATAAATGGAATTGCTCAGCTTGGATTTGCCAGTATATGCTTCCCCATTACTCGCAACAAGCTTTGTAGGTTATCATGTGTTTTTGATCTGGTTAGAAATAAGAATAACCAATGTTATATGGTGAAGTAATTATTAACTGTCTTCTGCCTCTACGTTAGGTAATAGCTAGTAGCCAGCAAGGATGCCAGCTTTAATCTTCTTTTCTTCCCTTTTTTTTCGTTGGCGCCGCGGCCCCCCGGGGGGGGGGGGGGTGTGGGGAAGACCGGAAAGCTGTTCGTTTTCTCCCAAATGAATTACGCCATTATAGTCATTAGCAAGGACCCATATAAATAAAAAGGAAAAAAGCCATTAACATCTAAAATGTGAAAATGGCATATGGTTAATGAAGGCCATTGGTCTTTACACTGTTTAAAAATAATTAATACATTATGTACTGAACAAAGAAAAAATGTTGTTATTGACTATTGTAACTTGTAAGGGTGTACGCATTTTGCATAATACAAAATTATCATATTACTAGGTTTTAAACCTGTGTTATGTGCGGGTTAGTTTACAATTGTGTTTTAGTTATAATTTATTTTCTAAATCCTATAATTAAATTGGTAGTTAGTGCTTATTCAAGTTTAGAGATTTAAAATATCTTCTTGTCTACCACATTAATCAATCAAAAGTCTTTATTTTACCTTAAATGTCACTTTAACTGCCATGTGTCAAAACGACATCATTCATAGTTAATTTTATATATAAATACATGATATGATATGTGCATTTGTCTTTCAATAATAATAAATAAGAACAAATATAACCCATAACAGGACTTACCTATTAGTATGACTCTGTGTTCATTGAGGTAACTAATGAATCTTTTAACATGACAAGGAATAATTATCAATAATTTGATTATTTCAAACTACCTAATGCATCAACTTGGATCAGATAAAAACAAGTATTATAAGAGTACTATATACATGATCACCTAAATGTGAAAATCTGGTGCATAATTTCAAACAAATTAATACATACAACTATTAAAAAGACGGCTATATTATGGCCCAAATGTGAAAATCGCATGCGCCGTTTCAAGTACAATTAACGTCACTGTTAAGAGACGACTATGTTATTACCCAAATATGAAAATGTTATAATGTACTATTCTTATTTTAGAGAAATATATGCACGCTCTTATTGGATTTAGTAGTTAGCGTAATTAAAATGGTGTGATAAAAGATTAATCACAATAATTTTTATTGTGAGACGAACTTTTTTAAGATCGACTTTTTTGAGATGAACATGACAAAAACATGAATAGTTATTTCTTGCAATTACTGAAAAGTGAGGCTTCCTTTTTGTAAAGGCCGGAGCAAGCAACTCATGGATAGTAGATTAGAGGCAACAACAGGAATGTCATCTACATGAAAAAGAAACGTATCACATCGGAGACATCTCCACCAGGGTGGGGGAATTTTGTTAGTAATTTGTAAGAGTATCCTAATTCACTGCTATTTGACAGGGATTACGTTTAGTTGATGTTTCTTATGATCATGTGAGATACATGGTTTTAACCCCCCCCCCTCCCCCTCAAAAAAGCAAGATATGCGGTCCTTAAATATAGGATGCTTAATAGTAGAGTTGTTCAGCATACGGATCAAAATCGGACCAGATTGAAGATCAGTTTGGACCGGAGTCCGCTCTTCGGTCCTAAGTTTGGTCTTATTCGGTCATTGGTCTCGTCTCGGTCTGGACCGGGGGGACCGGATTGGAATCAAAGTAAAATCTGGGAGTTTTCAAGATTTTGGTGTTGTGGTCTAGTGTTGTTGCTAGTTTGCCTATTTGCCTAGTAACTTATCGAGGTTAATTTAGCTTTTCAATTCAATGGTTTTGGTTGTGCTTAATTAATTAATTCAATCATTCTTTGGTAATCACCTTCAGATGGGGAAATTGTCATTTTTGGCTTATGGGTTTTCTTTTATTTCAATTGTTTGTGTCGGTTTGTGTACTTGGGTGTGAATTCGCCTTATTTTGAGTCATTGAGTGTAAATTTGGCAATTTTCTTGCATACAGTCCACTAAAATATTGCTGATTTTACCCAATTCAAAGCTTCTTTGTTCAATTTCTATTTTCTCTAGCCATCTTTTTCAATAATTACCCAAATTTATAAAATTAGACACAAAAAATAATAGATGAAATCCACAAAGTGAGTAAGAGTAGAAGCAAGTCGTCTATTTTCAATCTGATCCGGTCCGGTCCGATCTGACTTTTATCAGTCCTGCCCCGATCCTGGCCAATTCTTGTCCAGACGGAAAGAAGACGAGGATGATGTGGGGGGATCATGGCTGCTTGTGCAAGCACCCACATTCATGTTCTCCCAGTCGAAGGTAAAAACCATCAATGAAACCCTGCCTTTGCTTGGCCCCACTCGCAGTCGACAGCAACTCGCCATGTCTTAGTCAATTTGATTCCAGATGATTCCTCCCAAAAAATGTGAAGTTTCAGGCAAAGAAAGTTCAACGCCTTTTGCCAACTGTAGCCGCGTGACAAGTATAGACCTTTCAGGGCATTTCCAGCGTGAGTTACAAAAATAGGCCTATCACGTCAGTATGAGTTTCACTTGCATTCTATTCAATTTTTCAGTCATTGAAACTCATTTTAGTATAATTAAATTAAATATTTATCATGAAACTCATAATTAGACATAAGTTATTACTTATTATTTTTTATTTTGTGTTTGTATTTTAACTTTTGTAACATTTGCAAATGTTTTTTATTTTCAAAATTAAGGAATATTTATTTTGTTGACCATAAAAATAGATAATGTGATTCAAAATTTTCTTATTCTTTTAATTTTTTGTTTGTATTTTAATACGTGAAAAAAGATAAAATATAAATTAAATATGTATTTTTTTTATTAAACATGTAAAACACTTCTAACATGCCAACTTTCAACTTCAAAAATAGTGTTTCTAATTTTTCTCTTTTTTTCTTAAACCCACATTAAACGCAGCGCATGATGCTTGACTGATGCCCTAAACACGTCGTTCCATTATAGAAAACGCCCAAAAAAAAAAAAAAGAACGCGCGCATACCGCATACGCGGTCCCCCATGCGTTTCTGGCCATCTACTACTGTGGTTGGGACGTGACATCTGACACGCGGGTCAGAAAAATGGCACGCATGCCTACCGGCTTTAGATGCCCTAATTGTCATTACATCTATTTTCTTTTTCTTTTTTTCCTGTTGGGCATAGGTAATGAAACCTTTGCAAGCTAACCAATCATATATATATATATATATATATAATAATTTAATATATATATATATAATATTATATTATATATATATATATATATATATATATATATATTAAAAATTGGATAGAATACATGTATGATCGACACGTGGAATGCTACATAAGATATCATCTAGGTACCACTTAGGATAAGAATGCCATGTAGGACAGCAACATAAAAGTCTTCTATTATGTAATTAAGATGGATATAGGTTATCAATGTAATTTTAATTCAATTTAATGTTAACTTTTCTCATATATTATGACTAACTAGTAATTGAATTTTATCTTTAAAAAACTTAAATATAGAACAAAAAAATGATTTAAATGTTATCAAGACAAAGATTAAAGTGTGTTGGACATTTTTTGAGATAAGCATATATTGAACATCTAAATCTAAATATATATATATACTTAATATTCTCTTATTATTATCTATAAATATATATATATATATATATATATATATATATATATATATATATTATATATATGTATATATATATATATATATATATATATATATATATATATATATATATATTTATATTTATATTTATTTTTGAGTGAATATATCATAAGTTGACACTTGAATGCTGATTGGGTTCCTTATTTCACTAATTGCTTAAGCATATCACATAATTGGATTTAGATAATATGAAATACAGTAGGACCTTAAGGGTTTTGCTTCCGACTACTTTAAGTAGGTATAATATTTATTTTCTTTTAACATTTCCAACTTATGTTCATCATATTAAAAAAAAATGCTTCAGTGATTTATTCAATTTATATTTCACTTGAGGTTATATCTTACACTAATAAATCACATAGTATAACTAGCTTTTTTAGCAAATTTAAATTTAAATTTAATAGGCAAATTAGTATATAAGAGTAGTTTGTCTACATTCTCACAATAAATCATAGCTGACTTCATAAACTAGTAATACTCCCCCTACCCCCCAAAAAAAAGGTCAAAAGTTTTGCTAAATTCGAATTGTACTTAAATTTCTTCATTTGCTACTAATCTCCCTTTCTTATTTTTTAAATGATAATTTCTTTTGTTGGTTTTTTTAAATAATTATACACCAAAGAGATAAGATTAAGGTCAAAGACTTATATTTCCTTTTGTTCTACTGCCAACAATTTCCCCATGCTTTGTTGATCATGAAAATAATTAATCAAATTTTATTTTCATTCAAATAATGGTTCAAATAGTGGGTAGGATCACCATCACTATTAAATAATATTAAAGGTACCATTAAACTTTTGAAATAATCTGCAATGAATATGATAAGTAAGTGCATGCATAATGAATACAGTTAAACTAACAGGAATCTCTAGAGAAAAAAAACGCACCTTTTATGATGATAATTAGTTTTAATTGGCATACATGATCCTATGAATTTGACCTTTGATCTCACACGTGCTAAGTGATCTCTAATAATTTATTCTTATAGGTAAATTACCTAGCTTATTATTTCATTTGACTACCCATCTTTAATATCTTATAATCTTTGCTAAATTACCTCATTATTCCATTTTAATGCTCATCTTTAATTATAATGTTATATATTATTTTTGAAATTAATTGCCTCATTATCCCTACAACTATTCATTTTACTATAGAGTTTATCTTAATTTACAATTCCTATAGATAGGAACTTGGTTTTGTAGTATCTCATCTACGTTTGTGGTGTCATTTGATGAAAAAGAAAATCTGTGTCCCCATATAATTCATAGTTGTGGAAGGACACGAAAATGAGTCCTAACAAGCGTCGGTTGGTTAAAAAGAAAGAATCTTATTCTTTTCTCGATCAATATCGGAATGAAGGTTACAATTCCTACAATTGTTTTGCACTCATCTGAGACAAAGTGGTCATTCGTATTAAAAAGAAGGCAATTTCCTATTTGTGTTTGCTAGGCAATGACTATAAGTAAAAATCAAGGACAATCACTGAAATATGTAGGGGTTTACCTTCCAAAATCAGTATTCGGTCATGAAAAACTGTATGTTGCAGCATCACAACTGATTTCATCAGAGGATTTGAAGTTTATTATTAAATATGACAATGAACACTATGAAGACACACAAAAAACATTATCTACAAATAAGTGTTCCACAGCTTATCGATGATATGTATGCACTTGAAATAATTTCACTACTACAAATTACCAAAAAATAAAAATTACAAGTTGACACTATACATCTTTTAGTGTTAGTAAACTCCTAGAAAATGTTAGTTCTCATTATGCATAGACCATGACATATTATAATTCTTAAAATTAAATATAATTGGAGATTAAAATGATAACAATTAGTAAATTTCCCCAATATTGTGCAGAAAACTCCAAGCAAATCAAATATACTAGAAATACAAGATTGAAATATCTCTCTATAGGCAAGTATAAATCAACACAAAATATTCTGTTTTTTACTAAATGTACAAGGATGTAAAAAAAACCATTATATGTAGTTAACAACACATCGTTGATAACAAGTAGTAAGTAACAAATGAAAAATCATAACCTAACTTAGTATTATATGTGCTACTTTTGCATGTTACTTAATCTGATAACAAAAGTTGATAACTAATAGATAGCAAAGGCAACAAATCTGATTTGTTGTTGAACATTTCATATTAGAACTTTTCACACATTACATTTCACATTACCAAAAGATGCACTTTTTAAAAATAAAGTCCAAGTTTAAGAAAGGTATCATTAAATTACTAAAAATATTATGGTTTTTCTTTACTCATTTGTTCCCACCGTCGATATGGTTATTTCACAAAATCATGATCCTTTTAAACTTTAAAAAAAAAATCACGCAGCGTCAAACGACATAATATCTTAAAACAATTAAAAAAACAATAAAAAAATTTCTTAACCAATAGCATTAAAAAAGATAGAATGCATATAAAAAAATTCAAATACATATAATGAAGGCGACTTCAGGTGAAGTAAAGTCAGAAAAAAAAGTACTACAATCAAGTCCATAGAAATCAGCATAGTGTACCACCAACAACAACTTATACAATAAGATACTTATACTTATCAATCAAGAAATAATAACTATTGTGCAATGTACGGGTAAAAAACTAACACTTCTAAAAGGTAGCTATTTGGTGTGCGCAAGAAAAGATGCAAAACAATGTTAAACATAAATCTCCTATCGCAAGATTTATTGTCGAAGAACCTCTAAAGCCGGCCCATGAACTTGTTATATACTTCTGACATCACTAGAACGCGAACGCTCTCATAAGGAGTTGGAGAAAAGAATTTCATTGTAGGAAGCAAGCATGATTGTTTATAATCGAACTCTTCTAACTTCGTGCATTTTGTTGCAGTCATAGATGCAAATACGCTTCTTCAAATAGGCTGAGAAATTAAAGACTTCCATTAGCCGTTAGGATTTAGTAGAGGTTTAAATATATAAACACACACGGTCGAACAAA
>JAKOGI010002289.1:0-7500 GCA_029747015.1 Carnegiea gigantea
ATGGGATGGCCACCAACAGTTCAATCAGAGGCATCTGGCCTTCGGTTAGAGGGGTGGTTGAGGGGCAATATCCTAATCTGACCACTAGGATCGAAGTCCAAGGGCAAATCCTGTCATCTCTCGCTTACACCCGCCCCTCCTTTTTCATCGCCGGATGTACCTTCTGCATGCATATGTGTGTGTGTGTATGTGTTCTAATATGCCTAAGTGTTTCTGACTAATATGCCTAAGTGTTTCTGACACTTGCCACAAACAGGACCTCAGTCGTCCATCTCCATCAATGTATCAAAGTGAAATGCAACTGATGCAACTGTTCTGCACTCCAACCATCACAAACGAATGTCTTAATCCAAAAAGAGCAGGAGAACCAGAGTAGAAAAACAACTAAAAAAGCAGTCCTTGGAATAAGGCCTATAGCTTGAATAAAATGCCATTGCAAGAGCAAGTGAGCACCTTTGTTTGAAATAAGGAACCTATTTACATAACGATTAACCGCAGAAAGAGTACCTGTGGATTTAATACTTCCATTCGGCTGACAATGTCATCCTGTAGAAATTTATCCAAACATAATTAGAAGCACAAAGAATGCCTGGTATCCTCCATATTTTATTCTTTTTAAATGGAATGTGTTTTAGACTTTTGAGCTAAAACTCTAATGGATTATGCAATTAGAAAACAATATAGTATGATAAATTATAATCAGGAAAGCACACAATAATTTTGGGACATACTAGGTGCTGCAAGCATGACGGAAGGTCTTTTATTTCCATATCATTTGCCATCACTACAGTGGCATTGCAGAGAAATGGGCTTCATTTGCCAGAAGGCAATGCAGGCTACAAAATGAATTCAAAAAGAAAAGGAAGCCATGTCTGACACTCAACAAGGATAATAACTCTTTCGAATTTTATTATATGGTCACATTAGTTCCTTATGGAGTCTTATTCTTGGTTTCAGAACCTTAAACTTTTTCTTCCCTCCCCTCCCCCCAAAAAAAGGGGCTTTTGTGGGGCCAATCACTGTGAGATTTGGGTCGGGCCAGGATGGTTTTAGGAAAAATAAGCGATCTGCGATAAGCCTATCCCATTGTTCATCTTTACAGTGCCCCTCACAAGGAAAGATCCAGCATCCTGGATATAGCTGGCTGTCTTTGTAGAACGTGGCATGATAACCACCGAGGCAAATACCTCAAGGCTCAGAGACCATGAAGATTGGAAATGCACCTAAGGGTACACCTTTTTGCCTTGATATATATTTAAAAGCTATTACCCTGGCACCCACTCCCAGCCACTCTGGAGAAAGCTACTAGTCTGACAATGCATGTATTCTGAAACATATAATCGCAAACTCCAAGTGCTTTTCTAGCAGAGGATCTGCCTCCCAGGTTCTCCTTGCCCTGCCCTAACCCAGAAAAAAACATATAAAATAACAAGAGGAATCCCAAAAGAAAAGCTTAAGTAAATAATTTGCCCATTATTTATCACTAGTCAAATCTTGCAAACAGGCTTTAAAGTTTAGCCAATCACCTACGAATATTACCTCAAGTATTCCAGGATGCTGAGTCACAATGCCAAGTATACGTCGTGTAAGTCCTCTGTACACAATCCCATTAATGGTTCCATCACCATTGATCCAAGGTAATATCGGCCGTAACGCAGCTGTCATGTCAAATTTTTTACTCCTTTTCCTGGCTGCATTGTATATACTATCACTTTGGCTGCATCCTTCAACCTCATTGTGAGCCTCGATTGCATTTAGGTGCTGAGACACATCTTCAGCAAGATTTAGAACAGTCACCTTATGCACTTCATCTGCATTCATGCAATTGACTTCACATTCACAACTTTCAACCTCTTGAACAATATTGGTCTCATTGTTCACTGCTTGTGGAACTAAAGAGGAAGCCCTTTCAGGGTCTTGACAACGGGCAGCCTTTGATGTCAGAAAGTACTTGGTGCAATACCGGCTATCCACAATATGAATAAAATTGTAACCATGAACCTGTATCAAAACAGCATTAGCACCCATAACACTAATATCAAACATCTACTAAGAACTTTAGTAGGAGACAAATGGCATTAGGAGCAATCTCTTTTGAGGAAGCTGTAGATAAAGACGTTTTACAGCACGATATATGGGGACAGAAATTGAGCTCAGGTGAAGCTAACTCAAAAGGGGTCCATTTTAGGTCAAATCATGCACAAGATTGCCTTGAACATATGAAATGCAAGATCACTCCGAACAGACACAGTTTTAAGTACAATATCAGTCTTTTAATGTTCAATATTGGGAGACACAGTTTTGACATACACCATTTTTCGCTGGAGATATCCACCAAATCATGATCATACAAAAGTAACACAACATACGCAAGTCCATATGTAAAAGAATGAACAACTTGCATTCACAATGTTCACTGACATAATCCTTGCCAAAACCCCGTAACTAGGATAATTAAATACCTTAAGACTTATGGTAAACAAGTGCACAACCATCTTGTACTCATTTTTTTCTGAGTCTTTCCCTTTCCAGAACTATTTTAGAAAAGCGATCACTACAACTGCAGAGACTCTTACGAAGATGAGAAATCCAACTTTTACAATAGATTCGAACAAAAAGAATGCTAAACACACTCCCCTTAGGAACTCTTTTATAAACTCCTCTCAGCATTGGCTGCTTACTCGTGCAATGCAAATTATAAAACCGCAGACAAAGACAGTGAAAGAAAGGGGGGGGGTCAGCTACTTGTTGAGCAAGTCACTCCTTTACCAAAGTTAATACATGTTTATCTCGAATGAAATGAAAATTCCATGACTCTTCAATATCAAAAAATATGGATAATGATATTCTTGTAAGATGGCGATGTAGGCAGAGAAAAAACACAAAAGATAGGTACGTTTTCCCCGCATCTCCCCAAAACTATACCTTACTAGAGCTATGCCCATGCGTTCCACGGTTTTGATTTAGAGTTATAAGTGACAATACTTTTGTGAAATTGGCGCAATTAGTTGTAGACATATTATCTAATATTTATATTTCTTTCTAAAGACTGTTAGTGTTGTATGGGAAAACAAGTAGTACAAAGTGTGTATTTGAAAAATTAGCAATATAGAATTGAAAAAATTGAAAGTACTACAAAGTTGACTATGAGGGTTAATGAAAACAGTGACATACAAAATATTTGTTTTAAAATGTAGTAAATTAGTTTTTTAAATTAGTAAGATACTTCTATTGTTATTAGTATTCTACATAAGCAATATTATTCTTTGCAATGGATGTTATCTTTTGGTCTTCTGTTCTAAGGGACGATTACATAAAAGTTTGGCTTCTAATGTCAAAAATGAAATTGCATACACACATTAGTTGTGTGATCATTAAAAACTCTTGTATTGCTTCCATGAGTAAGCTCCTTTTTTGTGCTTTATAGCCATTGACTTATTGATTTTGCTATTGGAAAAGCTTGTTTGAAATGAGATGTATGAATCCAATATGAAATGTTGCATTAATAATAAGCAGTGGCCTATAAACATCAAATGCTTTAATTTAATTGCGTATATGCACTTGAAAAAAATATCAAATCTAAGATTCAAAATAAAAAAATGTGTATACGACCTCTATAATTTTTATATTAGAAACAAAATTACAGCATTGTTTATTATAAATAAAAAGGATGAGAATTATTATGAGTTTTAAAAATTTTTTCAAATGGACTTTTCTTAGGGGGCATGATTGGGGACGGAGCAAAACATTGATAATGATATTTATATATATTTGTAACCCACTATTGACTTTTGTAGTTAATCTTCTAATGTCGGAATTTGTAATTAATTTTTTTAAAAAAAAGAAGCAGCAAAGGAATGGCTTTGGAGGTTTCGAAAGCTACATTTTTTCTAATTCTTTTACATGCTTATTGGGTTATGAGTTGTTATTGTTTGTGAGAATTAATTTTATAATTTAGTATTTATGTTTATTTTGATAAATTGTTTGGTAATAAGATGAGAATAGATGATTACATTGATTAGTTAATTTTTATATAATTATCTAATTATGTAGTTAGTTTTATCACATGTGAATTCCTAATTACTCACCAAGAAAAAAGGTAGAGTAGAAATGGTTATGAATAGCTTTGGAGATTCTTTTCCCAATATTTTATAATTAAAAATGTATAGTATATTCTATGTTGCTGTTCATCTTAAGAATAAAATTATGAATCTAATAAGCTTTTTCCATATAATATTCTTTTATCAAATTTTCGTATAAAAGGAAGGGATAAAAAGGCATCATCAATTCCATTAGTAATTGTTTTTCTTGATCAATTCCATGAGTGATTAGAAATTAATTATTCATAATGCAATGGTGTGACTAGTCTTTTTTTTTTTTTTTTTCATGTTATCATTTGTATTATAAGAACTCTCAGTGTCCTTTATTAATAATCTTTTCACCATCATATAACCAATGGATATGTGCCACTTGGCAAGCGCATATGGAAGTACTCAATTTTAGATATAGTTATATGGATTGCCTTAGACTCACCTTTGGGCTCTCCAGGGAATGCAATGAAGAGATTTTTGAGACGAATTCCCAAGAATATTTTAGTCCGAACCATCCTATGGAAGTTTTGATCCTTGTCCCCTCCCTCCTTTTGGGATATCTATCAACTTTATATGTCGATCAATAGATTATCACCTGGCTTTTTTCCCAGTTTACACTATGGTCGGCTAAAGCAAAAATATCTCACTATGATGTCAGGTTTTTCTCTAGTTTCTTTTTTTTTGGGGGGGGGGGTGCCCACCAGAAGCCAATAATCACTATTCAAATTTAGGGCCAATGGAAATGGCCGATGGCTCTACAATGTAATTGGAAAGATTGCGTCGTATCATTTCGATGTAGGACCACCCCAATTTGATGCCACTTGGATTACAAAAGATGAGTTTCGTGATCTAAATCTGGATCTCCTGGAATGGCACCTTCAAGCCCACTCGCCAAAATTGAGTTCATCCATTATCTCATAGGAGATTTTACGATTATCTCTACTATAGGAAGTATAGGATGGTTAGGAATTTGGGAATTATCTTATAAGAGAAAATTGTCTTTTGTTTATCTTCTTCGGTGAGAGTAAAAGGAATAATATCTTTGTGATCACGTTATCTTTTAGTTTCCTTGTTATTTAGAGTTCTTCTCTATTTAAACTCCCTATTATGCATTAGGGGAGCCAGACTTTGATGGTTGAATGAATTGAAATTTCAGAAATAGTACTGAGTGTTTATGAGATTGTGTGCAAGTTTTCCGGCATAGAAATTGCTCTACGAGCATCCTACATCACATTTTTTTATCTTTTTTTCAAAATTTTTTTTAAAAAAGAAAAACTAGTGAAAGGTACTTCAATCAACTAGTGAACATAGAAGTGCCCCATTTGAGAGACTTTTCAATCCAATCACATCCAACAGTAGTCGGGACGTCACTGGCAAAAACCCGATATGATACAAATAGACCCTTTATGGCATATAAACTATGAAAGATTAATCGCTATTCTCAAAGCAAATTTGCACACAAGGGCAGGTGAAGCACACCATCAAAAAGAAACTTGTTTCCTCCATGCTAATCCTATGAATTTCCACCAGCCTCCACAATTCAATCAAAACATATTAAGCAAATGTTTAGATGCTCCGGAAGGACAAGTTATGAGATTCATGTCAATAATTTCTTGTTCTGTCAGGCCCATTAAGTTGGGTAGCTGAATTCCGCACCCGCCCAAGAGGGGGCAGTCATCTCTAACTATGATGCCCTCTCTTCTCCCCTATGTATATGATCATCTATTAAACATATGGTAACTCCCACAAAAGTTCAAGATTGCTTCCTTCAGATATAACCGATACTAGTCATATCCTAAACAAAACTCATTTTTCTTTGAAAACAATTCTACAACTGATGCTCTACCCAAGATAAATAATATCTCTGACGATCAGGAATTTGCATGTTTATCCAGAAGGATTTCCAATGAATGAAATTTAAATATGTCTAGTTCCAGGAGTCAAACATAAGCTTCTCAACAAAGAGATGCTGGAACAATGGCCAATCAACAATTAGCCATAGAAGTATAAAAGAATACTTAACCAATGGTTACAAATGATTGAATCAAATAGGGTTCGCTTGTCCTTCATTATGCCACTACCAGAAGAAACACAGTTAGATTCACAAAATGTAGGCAGCACTAACCTTTAGTACCATACCAAATAGCTGAAGGACATCAATGACACACTCAGCCAGAATAGGGTCTGGATAAAACAACAGAAGAAATCAATACGCGTGTGCACACACGCCTCCATAACCTAAATTCTTCATTAAAAAAAAAAAAGGAACTTCAGTTCAAGAGATGAAATACCTTGTATGCCTGCGTACTCAGAAAACTTTGATATACTTACACCCTGGTCACCAGCCTTCTCGACAATTTTATGTGAGGATTTGATAAGCTCTGGATGAACTTCCGTAAATTCTTGTCCAGAATGTTGAAGCAGATGTTGCATCGTGTAGCTTGCCATAAGTTCCCATGGCGACTCACCATAAATTACAGTAGCTGGAATAATGCTCCCAAAATTAGGGGATTCCTTTATATGATCAATGGCAGGTGATGCAGAGCTTTCTTTCTGACCAAGAGTGTCATAGAAGTGATCATTTTCACCGAATATAAGAGCTTTATCTTCGTGTTTAAAAAATTCAACAATATTAGATCTTGAAATTGTTGTACAACTCAGAGAAACCGTTATACCAGGGAACCCTTTCTCTCGGCGTGCATTAATCTCACATTCTTGTGGAGAATGGCATTTGGATTTCGTAATTATGCCATCATCATTAAATTCATGATCATCATATTTACGTTTTGAGCTCCTTGAGTCTTCAGCCTCGCCAACCCCTTCATTAGGTAGCAGTGGCTTGATGGACAGCTCTCCAGAAGAAACTAGGGTGAACAGAGAGAAAATATCTCCACATTGTAGATCTGCAGGAAGATTCACCTTCCCTTCCATCAACTCCTTCGCCTTTTCATGCATCCAAGTAGCTAACTTAGAAGCTCGCTTCCCTGTATTTACAGGAAATTCTGATGCAGAAAGACTTCTAAGGAAATGTTGAGAAAGCACGAAGGGTTGGCTAGTGTCACATCCAACCTGTTCAAGATGGAGCAAACTACTTCAGTGACACGGAATATGTTTTCAAACCTGGATGCTCGACACAATCAACACAGTGGAACAGAGTGGATACACAACTGAAGGACCAGGACACGCACACCCACATGCAAGAGCAAGCACACGTGCACATGAGCTTACAAGAAAATCTGGCGAACTTGGGAAAAAAAAAAAAACAAAAATTCCATATGACCTTAGGCCATCTCAAAGAAAAAGAGAAAGGGGCTACATGACCCGCCACACCCCCCCCCCCCCCCCCCCCCCCCCCCCCCACACACACACGCACACACAAGCTTTGAGAAAATTAGGCCATCTTAAAAGA